>JANHFS010004652.1:14784-28651 GCA_032467975.1 Trimeresurus albolabris
CTCACAAAAATAAAGGGAACACAAACATAAGACATCCTACACTGCTGTGTTCCCTTTATTATTTTGAGCAGTATATTTTGTTGCAATGATATTCTAGAAGTGAGATGCATTACGAAATTGTGTTTCACAATTTATAAGTCAAACTCACTTCATGATTTTTAATGGTACAATAATTTTACACCACGAAAGTAAAGGAAGTTAACTAAGTAATTCACAAATTCTTCTTCAGAAATATCCAGGTACAAAATACGCTTTCGTACATAAGCCAATAATGCATGGTGGTTTCCCAATCTCTTTTTGGTTCTTTGAAAGCTTCCAAGTTTCAGTACTATCTATTATGCATCCGCCAACGAAGAAAAAAATGGAGCCCTTGTGAGAAAGAGAAAAAGTTCCCCATTTTATCATAAGTCACTGGAGATTTAAATTAAAGCAGTTTGCTTCAGGATAAAGGAGTACATGTATGTATAAACTGAGAAAGTTTTGTTGCAAATTCAGAACCTCTTTTAAAATGTTTTATTGGGATTTTTCAAATCGCAATACATGTTAAAATATTTTTAAACTTTTCACAGCAAAGTAAATAAACAATTGTGCATATTTTTGCAATCTACATAAACAGCCACAGAATAGCTCAGAAAATAATAAATAGCTCATGAATAATCTATACGCTGCCTTCTTCACTTGAATCCTCTCAAAGCACTGGCAAGGTTCTACATCTCTTCAAACTTATCCTCAAAAAGATTCCTTATACGTAATTTTTCCACTTATTTCATTTTGTTCCCACATATGCTTCATTATTCATCCAAACTTGCATGCGTACCTATGTCCAGATTATCAAGTAAAGGACTTTTTCCGAAACTGTATCACATACACATGCACTTCTAAAAAGTAGCAAATAGTTACTTTTAAAGTTGGGGATAATTATCTCAATCTATTGTTCAAGTCCACACATACACTTTATTTTTCCCCTCATATACACATGTAAGCAAGGAAGAATATCTCAAAAAGGTGTTGGTTAAATATATTTAGCTCCTAGCATAGAGACCTGAGTTAGGCAAAAGGGAAGCTTAATTACAGTAAAGCATCCTATCAATAGATTCTGGAAAAACTCTGACTTCAAATCCTAAAATAACTATGAATATAAGTGGATACTTTTTGATAAATTGTTCTTCCTCAGCTTAATTTTCTTCATGAGATGATCATAAGAATAAAATGGGATGAACTCAAAATCTTGGAATGACAAGTTACAAATTAGAATGATTATGCCCAAATGTAATGTTTTTAAGTACGGTCTTAAAGACTCTGAGCTTCATAAAAAGTGTGAACTGCTTATCTTTATTGGAAAACATTCAAAGATCAGTTGATAAATAATAAAATCAAAATTCAACCATTAAAATCAGAACTATGTATGCTGATCCATTGATATTTAATAGTTCTTTGGTACATAAAACCATTTTAGTCTGAAGTTCAAATTTAATTATTAGTTTTTAGTACGTATTTCACTGGTTTTAAGATGTCCACTGTACAGTACTAGAATTCTAACAAATATTTTGATTATATGTTTCTGAATAGAATTACTTTTTGTTTGAAATAATAAAACTGCCAAAAACCATAATCACCAAATTTACAAATCCAGCAGTTTATGAAGCTGTTATTCCTCCCCCCCATCTAGATCTAATGTTGTGCATTTATCTGTGGATAATGAATTTCAGAAGAACGTTTCCTAATTATTGGGACCACTGGTAAATCAAACTACAATTCCTGTGTGCAATAAAATCAATAAATGGCTCCCATTCCCACCACTGCTGGGATGTCAGAAATGGGCTTTCTCTTTGCATCAGGGAACAACTTTTCCAAACTCATGTTTTATGAGAATGCTCACAAAAATGCAAATATATATCTAATTAATTCTACACCGTGTTTGTGTGCAATTTATCATTCAGATTGCTACATCTAATTTCCCTGGCAGGATATTAGTGCAATATTATCAGCTTCAAAAGCTAACAGCTGTGCATTTTATTAAGCTTTTTTCCCCCTCCTGTTTATATCATGGAAGATCAACCCAAAAGTCTTTTAGGCACATTCCTGTCTTTTCAGATAATTAATTTACATCAAATTAAGTTTGCGATCATTTAACCAAATAAGCACAATCAACCATCATTTATCTTAAGAAGAAGCAAATTAAGATTTATAATGTCTAGAAAGCTTACAAACTGCATGTACAAATCATGGGATAAAGTTAAACATACCAGAAATATTCATGAAATCTCTGTAGAATTTCAGCATTTTTATTAAAGCCTAATTTTAATTATTAAGAACCATGGATACTATTCAGTATAACATTTAGAGAAATACTCCTTGCATACACTTTATTTCAAAAACAGACAATACAATTAAAACAATTTATTATTTTATTTCATATAGTACAACAAAATAAAGTTTGTCTCAGGATTCCAACTAGCCTAACAGAAACCTAATAAGAACTGTTTAGAGTTCACTGACAGGAAAAATAATTAGGAATGGCAATTCCTTTTCCTAATCTCCATAGCAGTAAATTATATATTTTAATTATTATAATTAACTTTCCATTTAAGACAATTCTTAAAGTAGGTAATAAAATCCTCCATCAACATGGTTAAATTTTGAATTTGTAAACAATAACAGCAACCCATTACTATTTTTAAAATTCAACAGTCTGATATACAATGATCAGATCTGTCACTTCGACAATACCTGAACTTTATTGCAGGAGTCAGCAATGTAGAGCAGATGGCCTGCCTCCTGTCTTCTCAGATTCATGTCTCTCCCTCATAGTTGCCATCAATCTGCAGTTAACAATGCCAAGCTGCTATGATTTGTGGCAAAGTAGGCACAGCTGAAATTCTGCTGCAGAAGAATTAGAAAGATTCCCTGACTTTTAAAATAGCATATTGCTATTTGGAAAAGGGCAAAGTTTGCTGTTGACTGCTTACTAAATGCTTAGTACACTAACAAAAATTTCTGATAATGTGAAGATCCCTTGAGAAATTCCAATACTGAAGAACCTCCATTGCATAAATATACTTTCTCTTGCACTCATTATAAAATCTATGGACTTTTTATTGCTTCTACCTTTCTCCATTAGTTAATAACACTGGAGTGCCTACAACGTATGCTGTGGGTTTGGAAGACTGCACTCTTTCTCTTTCATACATATACTGTAAGGAATGTAATCTCACCCACTGGAAAAAGATACATAAAAAGCTCAGAGACATATTTATCAGAGAGATGTTGAGTGAATAGGTATAAAATCAAAATTATTTGATAGAAAATAACCTGGAAATGATCAATGGCAGCCTCTAACTCATCTTGGAAAGAAAAAGGATTGGACTTGGTTAATATTTTAATGGTTTTAACAAGTTATATTTTTTAATATTTTTAATGATTTCTGTGGTTTTTTTAAATTTTCAATCTTAATAAGCTGCCTAGATCTCGTGATAGTGAGATTGATGGCTGTATATATTTAATAATATTTATCAAATTTAGAGACTACCCATCTCACACACAGAGCAACTCTGGGCAGTGTATAATTAAACACATAAATATTGCATAAAAATATTAGATTTCAATATGAGGCCGTTAAGAGAAGAATAGAATTAAAGTTAAAAAGGTAGGGGAGGGCCTCTAAGGCGCTAACCAACTCCAAGTCTGTGTGCTTCTCTGAGCATCCCAAGTGGGCAGAGCCAGGTGTTTAAACTCTTTTGGAAGAACAGGAAAGTGGGGGCCTGCCTCATCTCTCGGGGGAGGATATTCTACAAGGAAGCAGCAGCAGCAGCGAAGATTCTCTTCCTGGAACTTGCCAGTCAAAATTCTTTGACTGACAGGGGCCGTAACATGGATGGGTGGGATGGATCGATGTAATGGGAAGAAGACCGTTCTGCAGGTAAGCTGGCCACAATGACATGTAGGGTTTTAAAGTGATAACCAACACCTTGAATTGGACCCAAAAACAAACCAGCAACCAGTACAGCTCAGGCAGTGAAGGTGTTATATGTGCCATCCTTGGGGTGCCCAGGATTTCATGTGCGGTCACATTCTTACCACACTCTATGCCACATGGTTCATAGGCATGTGGCTAAAAAATACAGCCCCTTCTTCTATCTTTGGGAAATAAAACAATATCTTAAGAAATAAATAAATCAAACTTTATTAAAAGTATATATTTTTTAAACTTTACAGATTAAAATATAAACATTCAATATTGAAATAAGAAGTTACAGAGCTGTTCAAATCAGTGGATACACAGCTAGAAACTGAATTAAGCAGGAAACATTCCGAAAGAAAAAACAACAACGCTCCAAAGAGTCCACAAGATGGTGCCGATCTACAAATCTGTTAAAGATCTCTGAAAAGACACTGGAGTGATTCCAATTTATATTACATGTCACAAAATGAATGAATGGGAGGAATGAAGAGTGGGAGGGAGCGGAAAGGAGAAAATTCCCTCATGCATAGTTTGAAGCATGATTTAAAGCTGAGGTAAAATCTGATTTTACTGACATACCTAGAGACAATAGAAAATTACACTTTAGCACAACACAGTAACATGTCATAAAAATATGGTGCAAAGTTTATGGCTTGAGCATATCTATTCATATAGAAATAGGTTCATCTTGCAGTTAAACTTTTCTGTTATCTCTTATATGGTCATCCCTGGTAGTTTGGAATTCTAAACTTCGTGCAGAGTCTGTGTGGAAATTTTAGCTGCATTCTTCCCCAATGTGGTTCACTGTTTCTCTTGAATTATATCCTTCATTTTAAAAAAGGACTAAGCTGTTATCTTCATCACTTGGAGGGATTGGATGATAACTCTGTGTATGTAACAAAGAGCATCCCTCATTTGAGAGGAATGTGGATTGTGCAGCTGGCATATAGGGTGCGGCCTGGCTACATTTACAAGAAGAATATAATACTGTGCAGAACTTAATTTGTAGCTTGTTTTATCAACAGATAAAAACCTGCACAGAAATCCACAAAGGCCACGGTTTCCTGTTGGCATGTTTATCATGCTTATTAATCAGTTGATCCAATACAAGATCAGAATCAATTGTTGAGTGTTCTGCTAAAATCCCTGCCTGTTGCTCTCAACCACAGTATTATCAATGACCCAGTTCTCTAATTTATTAGCCAGATGTTTTGCATACATTTTAGTTATACAGATTAATTGTCTATAGTTCTCTAGGTGGCTACCATCACCTTTTCTGTACATTGTTATTCTTATATTCTTATATTTCAGCCCTGTGGAAGTTGGTAAGAGGAATTAATATCATTAAAGAGCTTAACCAAAATAGGCTTCTACCAAATGACATTAGCCTTTAATAAATCACCTGGGATATAGTCTTTTTCTGGGGCTATGTTTAATGCCAGTACTAGGATCAGAGTCTGATTTCTTTTAGAGAGTGGGGAGAAGAGGGAGAAGCATGTAGCATCATTAGGATTTAAATTAATGGGAGAATTAACAAGAATAGGGCAAGGAGCAAAAAATCTAATATCTCCCTTTCCTCTTTGGATACTCTACCAAATTTCCGGAACAATGTTGTGTCTTTAGAATCTATGACAGTCCGGAATAAATACTAACGAATAATTTATTATCACTTCTTATATTTTAGGAGATATTTACATTCCATTTTCTTCCTAAGCAGTTCTATAAATACCCATGAGGAATCACTATCTTTTATTCTTCTTGCCAAATTCCTAACCATACAACATGTTGTTCTACATTAAACCAATGGCCTGGTTATTGAAATGGAACTTAATCTAGAGCTGTCCTTCCTGATACTCGTTTTAAATGTTCATTATTTGTTGATAGTAGCTTCCAAAGGGAAGGAGCCATCACAGAGAAGGCCCTTCTTCTGGGTCCCACCAGATGTACCTTTTAAGGAGATGGGACTTGTAACATTCTGTGCCTCCTCACTCTAGTGGATTGGGAAGAGACGGTCCCTTATATAACCCATTCCCAAGCCATGAAGGGCTTTAAAGATGCAAACCTTTCTATTTCTTTTATTCAGTTCTCCCTCTGAACAAACCAAGATAAAGTGTCATATAATTTAAGACCTGAAGACTCATGTGGCTCTCGCTCTCTACATCCCATGAAAGTCCCCAGTGAAGACAATAACTATGGGCATTACGGAAGTATGCAATTTTGAATACAGAAGGAGTGGCAGGTAAACAGCATGAATTAACAAATGAAATAAAATGATGTATGAAAATGAAACAGAAGAACACAATAGATGTGAATGAAAATGGCCTGATTATGTGAAAAAGAGCTAACAAGTACATGTACAGAACGGAAGGTATATGTTTAATTATGAATGAAAGCACTAAACCTTATCCCAGAAAATATAAATTGGTATCATTTAGGTATCATGCAGGTATATGTGAAAGCAGAAATACATAAGTTGGTGATACATGCAAATTACTATCTAATGAAAAAGGCTATGGATGAGAAAAATAATGCAAATATGGAAATATTTAATATAACTAATGACAGAAAGGTACTGCATAATGTGTACAAAGGGAAAAAATAATTATGAGTGTAATCAAAAAGAAAAAGAAATTTTAAGATTTAAAAAAGAAAAATACAGTGTAGTTTTGATGAAGAAAATGGGAGAATAGGGATGAACAAAAGTCTTTCTGCAGAGCAACTATAATTAAAAATAGATGTGATTAAATGATTTGGGATGAAACTGAAGTGATAATGCATGAACTGAATGAAACTAATGCTATATATAGTAAAGTCTAAAGAAATGATGAAGTCTGTAGGTTTTCAGGATGTTAACTAGAAAATATTAAAATATGCATCTAGTTTACTTAAGGAATGGCAGTGTAATTTGATTAACACTTCTGTGAAGATTAAATCTATACATGAGAATTGGATGAATGCCATTGTGTTCCCCTATACAAAAAGAATAGTAGGAGAATAAATGCAAAAAAATACAGGGAGATCAATTTGTTAACTGTCTTGGAAGATGCTTGGCAGAATCCTGATTAATAGATTAAGTTATGAGTAATTTGAGCCAAAAATTGTAGTGAGGTTTTGCGCCAGGCAGAAGGCATGCAAATCAGATATTTATATTCAACGTGTCACTGAGAAATGTATACATGTGAAAAAGAAAGTTTATTGTATTTGTTGTTTTAAGAAAAAGGTATGGTCCCATTAGATAGACCTCTTTAATGGGGGAAGGATCACATAACATACCTGGCCTCTCTGATCTGGTGAGTTGGAGAGTTGAATTGGTCCTTCAATTGGTCCTTCAATCGTGCATGATCTGTTGGTTCAGTGAAGGGTGTAACTGGTGCACAGCTTACACTTGAAAAAAAAAACCTCCTGGCCATGATTGCTGCCTGCTCCTTGAGCAGGATTCTTGAGTCCAGGAGAATCCATAGATTGGTATATACCTTCCGTTCTGTACATGCGGGGCAACCCCATTCAAAACCAAAGGTAGTAATTCTCCATGGACCAAAGAACCCCTAACTCAGAGCCATTCTATCTTACCAGGGCTCAGTTTTAGCTTGTTGTTCCCCATCCAGCTCTTAACAGACTTGAGGCATTGTAAAAGAGAGGTCATGACACTAATTCACCAGATATCATCCTTCCCCAGAAGGAAACAGGTCACCTTAAACTTAAAGAAAGTAGCAATTATCTGCAGACACACAATTAATGTGGATATGTATTCATGCTTCACCCTCTGAACTGCCAGGAGGTAGACTTTGATAGCAGCTCTTACCTGTATTTGGGGTGTTTCTACTAGTGGTGTTCTAGATGTCTCTTCATATATTTCTCAATTCCTCAGTATGCCATGGGTCCTGAGGACCAGGGTCAGGAGAGGTCAGATGGGTGCAATCCTGTTCAAAGCCCCAATCACCTCCCTATTCCAGGTGACAACTAGAGATTTGGCAGGACTACATTGCAGATCTTCACTTATAATATCCAGCTCTTTTTGAAAGCCATCTGAGTCTATTGGTTGCTGGGGGGCGGGAGGCGGGATGAGACTGATCTAATAGGTCCTGCCTCTCTGTGGAGAGGGTAAGGCTCTAAAAGAAGCTCATTACCACCAAGGTATGATGTGACAATGACAAGGGGATGAAGGATAGGTCCACCAATTCCAGATCACATAGGCACAGCTCTGACAAGAACACTAAATTGGGTGTTTGACCCTGGCTGATCTGAGTCAGGCCCATGATAGTCATCAGTTCCTTGAACTCCTACCCCTGCCCAGAGATGACAGAACAAAGTCCTCCGAAACTATAAATCTGGGAAACTCCATCTTCAACCCTGCAGTGAAATCTCAGGAGATCAGGCAGGAAAGCTGCTACACAGCAGGGAAGTTGCAACAGTAGCAATCCCATTTGGTCCCTCAAGCCTAACCTAAGAAAAAAAAGGCACCCTTGGAACAATGCCCCTGGAAGCTATCAGAGATTCTCTGATGATAACAGCCACACTGCCTCCCTGCCCTGTAGTCTAAGCTGGTGCCTCACTTGATAACCAGCTGAGCACATTTCTGATATAGGAACCCCATCTCTGCCCTCAGCTACATCTTGGTGATATAAGTGAGCTCAGCCTTCTCTTCAAGAATCAAGTCAGAAATAAGACAACCCTTATTATAATATAGGCCGATCTGGCATTTAAAACCAGCAGTCTAAAACCAGGCCCTCCACAAATCTACTGAAATGGATTGAGTTCAAGGGGCTGAAAGATCAATACCAGATACCAAGGCACATTTCCTACGAGGTGACCTGCCCTTTGTCTCCTGCCATATTTCCCGTTACCTGACACCACCGAAATACACTGCCCTACTCTGCATACTCCACCAGCCAACATTCTTGCAAACTTACATATTTATTTATGTACAAAGTATGTTGAATTTCACTGACAACTGGCTCATAGCCAGATAATTCTGATGAATTATACTACGGTACTTCCACATTATTAGAACCTGTAAAAATGAGGCATTTTTTCTTGAAATGCAGGGCATGATGGTAAATCACCTTTCCAATTTCAGAAAAAAAAACTTAAATGCTTTATATTACAGTGAAGGTTAAGTAACAAGAAACAAAAACAATTCCTTTTAGAATACTCTGAAGCAGAATTTCCACAATGTCTGACAAAGTAAAGCATCTCATATGTGGGACTGGAGAATCTGGCACTATGTTTTCATTCGGATTTGTTCTTTGTAAATCTTTGTAACTCATTAGCACTGGAGTGAAGAGATCAGCAAAAAGAATTGGCAACACAACCAGCCCCATCTTCTGACTAAATCACATCCCAAATGAATTTAAAAAGGGGGATAGTCTTTGGGAGATATCAGGAGGATTGTACTCCAAGCAAGAATCTCGTTCTGATGTTCTTATCACTGATGATGTTACCCAGTTGGGTAATGAAACATCTGCAAGCAAACAACCAAGCTCAGAGAGCACAAAGGACTTCACAAGAAAGAATTGAATAATTAATCACATGGAAGGTAAGGGGAAACAACTCCTTTGAGAATGGAAGATCTAGGTAAGAAAATCTGTTCTCACTACAGATTGTAAACACCTTTATGATACATACTGGATGTCCTTCAGTAAACTGTTTTGGAAAGTTTTTGTGAAAAGCAGTATGTAGTTAAATCAGAGGGTGACCACTTCTGGTTTGCAAATAGTAATAAAAAAAAAACACCACCACAATCTCTTGTGACATTATACAATCTTGCAAGATTTGGTTATTCTTACCCAGAATTGTTAATAAATAAAAACAGTGCAAAACAGGCTTATTAAAAATGTGATAGGGAGGAAGGGAAAAGCAAAGTAAACAATTCCTCCCTAGTATGTTTTGCAGTCACTGCCTGAGAATATGAACTGAAGAATCTTATAAAATATTTACACTTATTTACACTTTATTAGCATCTTTAAATTTCATCCTGCATTTCAGCCTGTTAATCATTTGCTCATATAAAGTTCCTTTTCCCAGGGGAGAAGAGATGAAAAGGTTTAACAAAAGTGGAACAGTTTGATTAGACAAATTTCATGGAGGACAATACTGTTCACTACATTCTATCCTAAGACCAAGACTCATTGCTAATCCTTGCCATTGTTTGGAACAGGAGGATAGAAGAGCTTTTCTTATGATCTCATGAACATATGTGAACTATAAAAAGGTGTTCATACCCAGCTGGAATTACATTAATGCTCTTGTAATGTTTCAAAAATTCTTATTCCTTTGTTTACCTCCAAAATTCAGCCTGCTCAGTCATCCATCCATCCATCCATCCATCCATCCACCCATCCATCTATCCCAGATTCAGATTTCATTATTCTGACCCACTTTCAATCACCTTTACCTTAAATGGAGTCTCTTCACTATTTAAGTGATTTTCAGTTGACCGGCAGATGGCTAAGTTTGAAAACATGTCATAGCACACTGCAAACTCCCTCACTCCCTCCTCCCCAACAAAGCAAAATGGAGAAGTTCAGAACTATTTCTGTTCAACTGTATATTAAAAGTAACCCAATAATTTTTCATATCTAGAAAAAAACATAGTAAATTTTAATAACATGCACTGAAAAGAAGCTAATGTCAAGTAACATTTTTCAGGGTAGAACAGGGGTCCCTAACCACCGGTCGTGGATCAGTACCGGGCTGTGGCAGCAACTGGTCTGCACAAACAAGCAAAGCCCCATCCGTGGGATGCAGGCAGCACACAAAACCATGCACCCTCTGGTCCGCGGGAAAAACCTCTCTCCACAGAACCGGTCCCTGGTACCCAAAAGTTTGGGGACCTCTGGTCTAGGAGGCCAAGAAAATTTAAAAAAAGGAATCATGGGGTACACTAAGACACTCACGGTGCTTTTCTGTTCACAAGTGCTACAGTACATCCATTAAGAATATACTTACCATGTGGTAAAGTTATATTTGCACCATCAATGATTGCTTGTGCCAGTTCATGATCATTGTTCTCAAATGCATGTGATGCAGCCTTCAAAGCATCCCAGATTTCTTTGCGGCCTTCAAAAGCAGGTGCTGTGTCCCAAAATTCATCTCTCTTGCTACGTAGCTGTCCATCTGTCATGGGGTAATCGCTTTTCCATTTTGGTTTCTCCTTTTTCAGGAGCTGATTACGTCCAAGGGCAACTGTATGAAAAAAGAAAGAAGGAACTAAACTTGCCTGTCTTCTCACGGGAAGAATATTCTAGTTCAAGTAACAGCTTTTGATAGTTTTTGACCACAACGTAAACAGCTATTGTACATAATTCATTACAATTACTTATCTAATATTGTACTGGATGGTTCCTTCATTTGCCTAAAAAGTTATTACCTAATTTGATAAACAAAATAAGCAAAACAAAAAAGCCATATCTTATCTTACATCTTATACACTTATTAATTCCCAAATCATATTCCAAAAAAAATGTTTGTATATGGTACTGGAATTATTTTTTCTAACTGCTTTTCACTAAAACTTGTCGTATCTTGAATATCATAGAAAACCTAAATAATTTTATTAGTTCAATCTCTCACTTCCAGTTTGTCATTTCTTATCCTGCCTTATAGAGACCAATTTGTTTTAACTGAAATAAATTTCTGTAGATTATGTGCCACCAAATCTGCTGTTTATTAAAAGCTAATTAAGTGTCTCTTAATATAAAGTACTTTCAATATATTCATCCACAGACATATTGCTATCTCTTTAAAAAAACCAGAAACATATTTCTCAAATCCACTCTCTACAGGATAAGAGAATGCAACAGTTTTATGAAAAAAAATATTCACCCACTTTCAAATTCTTTGAATTTCTGTACTGTACAGTTCTCAAGTTATGACTTTTTGTTTAAATAGACATTCATGGTATGAATTACCGTATTTTCCAGCGTATAAGACGACTTTCTAAACCCTGAAAATCTTCTCAAAAGTCGGGGGTCGTCTTATATGCCCAGTTGTCTTTTACGCCGGAAAATACAGGTACTTAAGTCTAGATTTGAATGGAACAGATAGAGCACAACATTATTTTTATAATAAAAGTATCCACATTTTAAAATTCTACTGTTTCTGCTACAATAAATTTCAAAGATTCTACTTATTGATTAGGACACTGAGATTAAAGTAAGTTGTTCTATTTAGTAATGAGTATTTAAAAAGTAGTCTTACCGGATTTCAAGGCAACCTAGTTTCAAGGCAATTTCCTGGTCCACCTGATCTGCTATCTCTAGCATATAGTCATTTTTCACCTAAGGGCAAAGCAAGCAGGGATGGGTCATAAACACAAGTCAACTACCAGTATTATTTCAAATATACAGTAAGGACTATTTCGTTCAAAGATCAGATGCAATCATCCAACATTTTTCCAAGCAGACTACAATCAGTGTAAGATTTACATCCTGTTCAAACTATTCCTTTTGTGAATCTCCAAATTGTTGAGTCCGACTCAGCTGGAGTGTAGCTAAGAGCCATTTTACCCATTAGGTGCCAAGAACAGTCTTCACAATGACCTTGCATATATTTTCCTGGCCCAGGAGAAATTAGACTTCACGAACTCAGAGAGCACAATAAGCAGTAAGGGCATGAAATATGCACAATTTGCTGCTTTCCGTGCTACAAGGTAAACCCTAATAAAGCATATTCTATCTAGTTATGTTTGCTCCAGCAGCACCACAGGTGTCTTTTGCGTTGCTTCATCCTCCAGAGGTCTTTGGTAAATCACGGGGCCCTCCGAGGTCTGCAGACGGTGAGAGTCCACCTTAGACCCCACCAGATCTAAAGTCGCTGTTGCTTCGTTCCAAGCATCCAAGATCTCATGCACAACCATGAACCAAGCCACAAGAACAGCCACAAGCTCCCTCTGAAACCCAACTTGGGTCCATGGAAGACCCCATGAGTAGATCTAGCTCTCCTGTGGAGTGTGAGCATGCAGTAGTAAGCTCCAGGCGGTCAACAGGAAGTAGTACGGAGTACTACTAGACAAGGGTTTATGATAATATCCTCCAATTCTAGATCACATTACGACTGGCCAGAAACCCAGGCAGGTGTAACCCTCCCATCCACTTAAGCTGAGTCATCATGGCAGCCATGAATTTCTACACTGCCTTCAAGTCCAGAGCCAGGGAAAGTGGGCTGGAGCCCCCCAGAACCCTAAGCTTAGAGACCTTCACCACCATCAACCCAAATATGGCATTAAACAGATGTGGCAGGGAAGCTGAAGGAAGCCAGTACACAAAAGTGAGGTTTGTACAGTAGCGGGAATCCCAATTGATCTCTAAGAGCCAATCTCATGCTCACTCATACCTGTGGGGCAGCACCCTAACAATCCTCAGTCTCCAGAACAATGGCACTCCACCGCTAGTGTGGTGACTGGTGTCAAATCTGAAACTTTCTGGCCACCCACCCACCATGTGCCCAGCCAGGGCTAAGCAACACATGCCAAGGCAGCTCTCTCACCCACAATTAAATTTTGAAAATTGAATTTTCAAGAAGAAACCGGACAGCCACTTGACTGGAATAGCATAGGATCTCCTGCTTGAGCAAAGGATCGGATTAGAACAGTGGTTCTCAACCTCCTCTTCAGCATGGACCCCCCTTTAAAGAGCTTTTGTGGCCAGGGACCATGGGCACAGATCCCCCCCCCAAGATTTAAAACATAACACTTCTTCAAGCCTTTGCGGAGTCCCTTGACAACATTTCAGCCCCCCAGGGGCTACAGGTTGAGAACTACTAGATTAGAAGACATCTAATCCTATTGTTGTATGTTCTATATCAGCGGTTCTCAACCTGTGGGTCACGGCCCCTTTGGGGGTCGAACGACCCTTTCACAGGGGTCGCCTAAGACCATCGGAAAACACATATTTCCGATGGTCTTAG
>JANHFS010004652.1:53874-64053 GCA_032467975.1 Trimeresurus albolabris
AAGAAGAAGAAGAAGAAGAAGAAGAAGAAGAAGAAGAAGAAGAAGAAGAAGAAGAAGAGGATTAAATTTGTAAAGGCAGAATGTAGTGTAATTTGGAAAAGATGATGCAGCTAAAATTGTGTTTTGTCTATCAGCTACCTCATTGCATGTGATTATTGCTTAAACATTCAAGTTGCTTTTTAATATGTTTATTTCCTTATTTGTTGAGTACACCGACAACCTTCTCTTGTTTCTGCACATTTAATTTCTGTCTTCTGAGTGAAGGACTTTGCATTTGTTTGTACTGCCTCATTAATAACTATAGAACTGAGTTCAGAGATCAAGGACCTGAAAAAAAAATAAGGAATGGTATTTGAAACTACATGTTTACGTAATGCCCATATATGTTTATAAAGAGAATATATTGGATTCAGTTTTGTCTATAGGAGCAATATACATAACAGATTTTTATGAAACTCACTTGTTAGCATGTTATATATTAAGATTTCTGACAAAACTGATGGCATAAATTTACCCCTGTGTGGAAACTGGGCAGCAAGCTCTTTAGATTGTCTTGGCATCTGGCTCCTGATAGTTTATTACAGGGGTGTCAAACTGCTGGCCCACGGAGGCTGTGCCCACCCCAGCTCTGGCAATGCAAAAAAAGTTGTGATACGTCGCGACATGTCACGTGATGCAGCGAGCTTGACACCTGTGATTTATTAAGTAGAAGATGTTTCATAAGCAGAAAGTAACAGTTGCAAGATAACGAAATGGTTAACATTTTAGATACCACATAAGGAATTAAATTGGCTGCAAGCGATGGAAATTAAAATACATAACATTTGTCAGGTTCCTGAGTTAGAATCAAGATGTAACCTGGGTATCCAATACAGAGGGTCTTAAAGGAATACCTCTCCTGGTCCGCTATGGTATGCATGTATATTTACTGATAAAATGTATGGAAAAGGCATTAATGCTCAGATTAATGATTTCCTGGGAATTGCTTACCACCTTTGGAAGTGAAGCCTCAACAAAAAGCTTTTTAGGTAAGTAAATTTTCATAGAGAACCAGTTTGGTCTATTGGGTAAGGCATCAGAGTAGAAACCAGGTGACTGTGAGTTCTAGTCCTGCCTTAGGCACAAAGTCAGCTGGGTGACCTTGAGCCAGAGCTTCTTTCTCAGCCTTAGGAAGGAGGCAACGGCAAACCACTTCTGGGGAAAAAAAACTTGCCATGAAAACTGCAGGGACTTGTCATTCATGTAGTCTTGTACATGAATGAATGGAAGAGGAAAAAATAACTGGGTTCATGAAAATCTCCAGAGCGGTGTAATAAGCTGTTTTCTAGCAACAGAGTAGGTATGGAAAGACAATGAGGAAAACAAAATGGGAGGAATGCTGTACAGTATAAATGTAGCTTTGGTGGATGGGGGAATGTCAACTGAATTGATTTTCAGCGAACATCTGCCTCTGCAGTTTCACCTTCATCTGACTCCTGGACTGAAACCAAGACATATTACTATAGTAGCAAGAGGAACACAAGTTAATGCTGAGATAAAATGCAATTAAATATCTGCTGCATTCATATATTCAAAAATTAACAAGAGCAGTGAATCAGAGAAGTATCTGCAATATCTGATGGTCATGTTGAACCTTCCTTTTTTATCCATAATCTAAGGTGAAGATACTATTTCTAACAGTGAAAATTCTATGATAAATAATTCTTAGGCTGAAACATCTCAGACTTAACTTGATTTAGTCTGACTAGTGAGGGGTTAACATCACAGAACAATGTTCAAACTTGTTCTGATAAAGATATTATCCAACTACGGAATTAGTTTTTTCATTGTGGATCAGCATGGCTAAACTTGTACTAATTTGCTTTTAAAGGTACTTAAAGAAGTACCAGCAGTTCTCCTTTTTCCTCCTCTTCTCTAAATCCTGAAAATTTCTGCATGCTTGCCTGTGCAGCCATGTAATAAGCATTAAGGTTACAACAGTTATTGTACCTCATTATGTTTCATGACTTAAATCATCTTAGCTGCTTGAATAGCTGCTTTCATGACATTTTGAAAAGCAATCTCGGCAGACCAATAGTATGTTTATCAAATATTGAAACATTGAAAAAAACCTCATACCACTAAAACCACATTTCTATTTATTTAATTTAATTTAGTTTAGTTTAGTTTAGTTTAATTTAATTTAATTTAATTTAATTTAATTATTTTTTATTTTATTATTTTATTTTATTATTATTTTACAAATAGCTCAAAGCAGCGAACTTATCCAACAAAGCCGCCTCCTATTTTCCCCACAACAACAGCCCTATGAGGTGAGTTGGGCTGAGAGAGAGTGACTGGCCCAAAATCACCCAGCTGGCTTTCATAACTAAGATGGGACTAGAATTCATGGTCTCCCATTTTTTTACCTTAACCACTAGATCAGACATGTCAAACTCACGACGTCACTTGACGTCACGTGATGTATCAGAACTTTCCCCCCATTGCCGGCAATGGAGTAGGCATGGATTCCTCGTGATGCGTCCGGCCTGTGGGTTGGCAGTTTGACACCCCTGCATTAGACCAAACTACTCTTCCTGTGTGGAAAGTCTCTGGTTTTCTGAAGAGCTTCAGGAAATAAGACAGCAGCAGAGATGCCTCAAGGACTGTTGGAGGAAAATGAAGAGGGAAGTCAACTAAACACGTGTAAAAGTCCATCCTTCTTTTTCCTCTCTATCCTGAATAATGCCCCTGGGTCCATATGGTGCCTAAAAACATGCAGGATGAAGAAGGTTTCAAGGTGATGGTGGTGGTGGGGGGACTGAACTGTGCTACTTTCCAACAATACAAAGCATCCAAAACCTTGAATTTTCTTTTAATCTTGTGCTTCAAAAGAAGATCAGCCAAAGGAGTTTTGAAAGGTATCACAGGTGTTTGAATGTTACAGTATGTCTGCAGGTATCATGTTACTGCTGCTATCTTACCAATAAACCAACTTTTATTTTTAACACTGATTCAGTGGAAAGGACAAGGTAACAATCCATAATGATTGCCAAAATTAAAATTTTCCAGTTGCCCTCCCTACCATTCCTATCTACACCACCTTAATATGTGAAACTTTATAAACCAGAATTTTGGTCATTACAAATTATGTAGTAAATTACTACATAAGTGAAGGACTTGCTTTGGAAAAGTAATATTCAACCAATCCATGCGTTGTAGAATAAGCTCCATGCTGAAGATGTCAAAACATATATTTTCTAATATGGCAGACAATTTATTATAAAAGACTTGATGGGTAAAATTACTCTTGTGAAGGATACATCGAACAATTCTGCCTAAATATACTGGTAACTGTCAGCCTAGATTGCATTTCAAGTAGGTAGATCCATTTTTTAAATTACTTACCTGTCCCAAGTAGAATTGTTCATGGACATGTTTTAGAAGCTTCTCTGCACCTATTTATAGCAAAATAAAATAATAATAATAAAAAAAATCCTCGTGCCAAGGTTCCCAAGCAATCTCTTTTTTCTGCAATACCCTCGTGACATGTTCTTCCTCTTAACTCTATGAGTGAAACATGCATAAGTTGCATTTAGCTTGAGTCAGTATTGACTCTTGGTATCTACCTGAATTGGCCCCTGCCGTTTTCTTGGCAATATTATCAGAAGTGGTTTGCCATTGGCCCCTTCCTAGCCCTAAGCAAGAGTGAATGGCCCAAGAGGTCACCCAGTTAGCTTTATGTCGGACAAGAACTCACAGGCTCCTGATTTTTAGCCTGGTGCTTTAACCAGTACTTCAACCTGGCTCTCTTGTATAAAGCCACTGTATATTAGTGTTGATATTTTCACCCTTATCCCAGCTACCCAAGGAGACCCTCAAGGTATGTAATATCCATTAGGTGTGTTATCCATTGCCTTGGATGGAATTAAGTGGAAACAAGAGGTAGTAAAATCAGGATAAGGATCACCAATGCCTGCTATTTTTTGCTCAAATAGATTTCTGCTATTTCAGCAAAGGGTCAGAGATAAGACATCAACCCAGGTGTTTCTGAGATCAGAGCCTCTTATATCATAGGTTCATTCTTGGATCTGTGCAGGTAGTCCTCGACTTACAAGGCACCATTGAGCCCAAAATTTCCACTGCTAAGCAAGGCAGTTTTTAAGTGTGTTTTGCAACATGTTTTGCTCTTTTTGCCACAGTTTTTAAGCGAATCACTACAGTTGCTAAGTGAATAATGCAGTCATTGTAGTGAATCTGGCTCCCTCCATTAACTTTGCTCGTCAGAAGCCAATTGGGAAGGTTACAGGTGCAGCTGTCATAAACACCTGGATTTTGATCACGTGACCATAGGGGATGCTACAACAGTCGTAAGTGACAAAACCAATCATAAGTTACTTTTTTCATTGCTATTGTAATTTCAATCAGTCACTAAATGGTGGTAAGTCATGTGCTTTCAAGAACATTAAGCATCTACACTTATGTTAGGGTCCCATCACAGAAAGACAACCCTTGGAATTGGGTAAGGCATTCAAATTATGTGAATATGGCCTTTTTTTTTTTAAAGAAAGCAACTTTCTAGGTTTTAGAGGAAACAAGATTGGAAGTATATTGGCAATTCCAAGGAAAATAGTACATAGCAGATGAAGAAGACCAAAGACTATTTATTATTTATCATTAGCAGTCTTAAGGGCTGTGCACTGCCCTTCTCCAACAAGATAAGCAAATATCTGCCTAGCTTGGATGGAGTGCTTTCTTTGTATATTTTTTCCTCTATGGGGCAATCTGGACATACGTATTTGCAACTAAATTAAAATATAAGAGACAAATATTTTATTACAATATTGAAGTGGCTCTGTAAGTCAAGTAAACATTCCTAAAACCAGGCTTGAAGATATTATTAAGGACACATGAAAGGGCTGCATTGCAAATTATCAGTCCTGCCAGACTGGTGCATCTGATTTTTCATACAACTGAGTGAGCCAGCAATGTAACAAACACACACAAAGCTGGTGTCTTGGCACATGCTTCCCCAGTGCTTCTCTATCTGTGCCTTTGTGGTCACATTTCTCTTCCTTAGCTTGAGGGAGAGTAGATGCAAAGGAGTGTTGTTTGAAAGAACGAAAGGAGAGAATCTGGAATTCTTAAAGGGGAATGAATTTATTTTAGTGTAAGTATTTATTAGTGTCCACTTCATTAAATTAAGAAATTTTCTTTTCAACAATTGAGATATGTCATTGCAAATGGTCTCTGTACTTAAGGAGAATGTACACATTTGAGCTTTGAACAGATATAAATGTAGTGCAGGTAGTTTTCGATTTACAACAGGTTGCTTAGTTATACAACTAAGTTATGATTCAAAGTTATGATGGATCTACCTGGAGGTAACTTACAACCCAGATTCAAAGTTCTGATGGTAGCCTCTCACAGCCACATGACCGAACATTAGGTACTTAGCAACATGGTTGCAGTCCTTTGCAGCATCACACAATCACATTATTTTGGATTTTTGACAAAACTATGCCCACAGCAAACCCTTGGTCGCTTAACAACCATAGCAGTCACTTGATGATGGTGGTTCACTTAAGGACCACCACATAAAAGGTTATAAAATAGGATCAGTGACCTGTTTTATGACATCATGACTTATGACCATAATGGACAGGCTCCATTATGGTTATAAGTCAAAGACCACAGATTATATATATATATTTTCCCTTCTACTTGAACCACAGTGTATATCTTTCTGTGCCTTTGTGTTGGTGTGTAGAAAGTGAAACAGCAGAGGGAAGCTTCTTGATACCCAAAAATTACATTATTAAGCCAGGACTTTTACAGACATTTTCCTCGTGGATTTAATCAGTTGCGCCTACTGCAGCTGACTGTCTTGTAAAAGATGCTTTGTAAGGCTCCATCAAAGGGATGTTTTTGCTTGCTGCAACAGCCCTAGACAACTATCCCATTTGGACATTTCTGCAAATACACCTCTTCAGGCCGGAGTGAGCCAAGCTGCTGAAATCTAGATTCTGCCCAGACAGCAGAAATAGATGAACCATGTGGTCTTTTGCACTTGACTCAGCACTATAGTGAGAAATAAGAAATGATGACTTACAGATGGCTTTTTTTAAAACCCAGAATTTAGAAAAGCCCTCTGCAGGCATTTATCTGTAGACAGAACCAAAGCTGGAAGGGATTGTGGTCATACATCAAGCCTCACTCATTCCCATTGTTTCCACATGTGCTTTTAGGGCAGAGCCCTACAAAAAGCCCTGGAAGTGTGTTCAAATTAGCATCCTTACAGAACATCTGAAATCAAGGAACTTTCTCAGAGTTCCTAATTATGAGAGTGTTTTAACAAATTAATCCAAAAGCATTTATCACATGACAGGATCTTGAGGACAGGTAAAGAGAAAAAACATGGGACACACACATCCCGACTCTTATGTGCAAGAGAGCATCTACATATGGATATAGGGAGATTTTACCATGAGGACTACTAAGGCTTCTAAAGCTACCTGTTTTTAGAAAATAAACTGCTTCTGCACATCTGGAAAGTATTAGATCAATAGCAGAAAGTTGAATAATGTAGCTTGTTTTAAAATCTTAAAGCAAGAGTCACTTATACCGAGCAAGCACCCTGTGTTTCTGGGGGCATCAGATTCTGGTACAGAAGGTTCTTATTATATATATTGAAAGCTGTCATTTGTTCATTCATTCACTCATTCTTTTTCTCGCATATACATATACACAGAGGGAAGAGGGGAGGATGGCTTTATTCACAAAAGAAGCCCTGGATGCCTTCGACAACGTAGAAATAAGTTTCTGTTTTGCACTATGTTATCTCTTTGCTCTCACATGTTTGCCCTGAAGGGCTTTCAAATCCTCAAGAAAATTTCAGAGGATGCATTGGAGTGATATAGAGTGCTTTGTATTGACACTGTTTTCCGTGTTGGTGGATGTATACAATCCTAGAGTTGTGCGGCTATAGCAGGAATAACCTCATATTGAATGAAGATAATATGTTTTGTCGTCTTCAAAGCTATCTTTCCAAGTTATATAGGGCAAAGCATTTCCATGTGGAAACTGTGTTGCCATGACCCATGGACATTTACTGTGAGGGCAAAGAATAGATGGGCATTACAACATTGCATTGCAAACACATGACTTACACACTTGCTTGTGAGATGCAATACACATTTTATCATTTTTGAGTAATCACAACAGTTTATATGGGATGTCTATGCCATGGCCCTCTGCTGTTTTTCAGCTTGTAAAAGCCACTGTATTTAAGTAGCCCACACTGAAGCTGAGCTATGCTGCTATGAGCTGGGTTAGTTTTTGTCCTTATGAGGCTACCTGTTGAAATCCACCTTGGATTCACATTGATGCATAAAGTGAGGTAGACCAAGAACTCTGGGGAAATTTCTTAGACGCAGAAGTATTTTCAGACAATGGGAATTATCTGGGTATATATATAGGAATACTTGCTGTGTCTTACTGAGTAGAAATGAGTTTCTGATTTTATGTTTCATCTTTTAATGGTTTCATCGATTTAAATATAAATCCAAAACAGGGCAAATTGAAGATGTTTATTAGATTTATCTCTTACCTTTCTTCCACGATCTCAAGGCAGAACTCCCTTCTCCCATTTTCCCCACAAAAAGCAGCCATGTGTGGTAGACTGGCCCAAAGTGAGCCACTGAGTTTCTGAAGGATGCATTAGAATTCCGGTCTCCCCACTCCTAATCCAGCACCTTAAACCAGGGGTCTTCAAACTTGGCCCTTTTATGATCTGTAGACTTCAACCTCCAGAATTCCTCAGCCAGGCATGCTGGCTGCCTTAAACACTACACCTTACTAGCTCTCTGTAAATATCTGAGTATTATATGTTGATATCGCAGGGGGAAAGGTTATATTTTCCCATCTTTCATATAGCATACTACTTAAGGCAGCCTGAGCCTCAGATTGGGTTAGACCAGACTCGGACAGATTCAACTACACTTCAGTGCTGCAAACTGCAACCTGTATCGGAAACAACGCATGGAAGGCTAACTATCTAAAACGGATCTCTGCTTCCCTCTTGTGGTACATATGACATTTTGTATGAGGGAAATAAATAGATTCACTTCGTATCTGTTTGTTTAAATTTCTTGCCAGAGATAAAAAAGTGATTATATTCAGATTATATATATATATTTAAAAAAGGCTCCACATTAGGAAATTAGGTGGTCATAAATGTGCTTGTGCATTAACACAAAATAGGAGGAAGTAACTCTCCTCCCCTCCCCTCTCGTCTGGTCTCCTCTCCTCTCTTCTCCTCTCCTCTCCCAATGAACTTCTGTGGTTGAAGGAATTAGAACACTGGTCTTCTTTGCTCTTTACTATTAACCACTGTACCACCTTGGCTCTAGTTTAGCCCTCTCCTATAAAAGAAATAGGAAAGAATTTATATTGTTAAGTGAGACAATCGTTAAGTGAGTTTTGCCCCCTTTCATGACCTTTCTCACCATAGTTGTTAAGTGAATCACTGCAGTTGTTAAGTAAGTAACACGGTTGCTAGGTGAATTCGGCTTCCCCATTGATTTTGCTTGTCAAAAGGTTGCAAAAGGGGATGGCATGACCTTGGGAGACAACAATAGTCATAAGTATGAACCATCTGAATTTTAATCACATGACCATAGGGATGCTGCAGTGGTCATAAGTGTAAAAAACGGTCATAAGTCCCTTTTTTCAGTGCCGTTGTAACTTTGAACGGTCACTAAATGAACCATTGTAAGTCAAGGACTACCTGTAGGTACCCAACAGTGACCATGTTGGGCAAACTTCTCTTCTGGATTCTGTCTGCCAATAGCAATGATATAAAATATTTCAAAAATGGGCAGAGGTAAGAAAATGGCACGTTTTTGAGGTACCCAAATAAAACCGTTTGTGGACATGACTTCCTGAGTGTGGACAGAAAATAAAGCAATGCCCCACCCCTGCAAAGGTTGGAGATGGAAGTCATGTCAAACTTGGGGTATCTGCTGTGAGAGCTGAAAGGAGGATGGATTTCTGATAGTTTCATGGATAAACCTCATGCCTTAGGACCCCAATTTCATTAACACAGTCTCTCTAGTAACTGCCTCAGAGAAAAGACATCACCCTTGTGTCTGGGCATTTTCCTCTCAGTCCCCTTCCCTTCTGTCTTCTCTACATCCTCTGGTACACTATGAATGAGAACAAGAGCAACAGTCGGTGGCTTCAGCAGGAGCAAAAAGCCAGATTATACAAATCTCCCCAGCCCCAAATAAAGGCGGGAGAAAGAGAAGTATAATGTGTATATACAGGGAGATGGATGGATGGATGGATGGATGGATGGATGGATTAATGAATGGAGTGTGAGAAACAGAGGGCGAACAGAAATTTTGTGCTGGTTGAGAAAAGGAAAAGGAAAAGAAGTGTGTTATGTTGGGATGTTTCTGTGTTTGTGGTGTAAGTATGTCAGTTAGGTTATTGTTATTATTATAGCACTTGACTCTCAGAGAATATAAAAAAAGGATGCTGGAAGGAAAGGGAAATAATAGTACTTTCAAAATATTGCAATATGTGCTCACTTCAAGCATCCTGAAATGCTATTTTTATATAAAAATATTTCAATTGTGTTATTTTTCCTAAGCGTTCAAAACAGTGATACTGAATTAGTTCACACTTTGCCCAAATTATTCTCTAAATTTTTTTGTTTACAGCTTAATATGTTATTTGAACTTGAAATAATTTGCGAACCATGATTCACAGTTAGCATGTTCAGTTCAGCCACATTGGTTTATTAATTAAACCAGAATTAAGCACACAATGGTCTTATGTCATGCATGAACCAGAAAGTTTCTTACTGGCTATTTGGTGTAATTAAGAAGCTGAATCTTTCTGGGAAATAGGATTAGAATCAGGAATTTTACCATCTGTGGTTGGGTTTTTTTAAAACCTATAATTGGTTCATTAGGAAGCTAAGTGTCATACTCTCAAACTAGGATGATGTTAGTTTACATGATCCTATGGAATGTCATAGAAGAAAGCGGAACTTAAAATAAGATATAATTAATCACAAAACAGTTTTTCTTCCATAGTGCCCCCTTTGTTGTTGTTGTTGTTGTTGTTGTTGTTGTTAATTGCGAAGTCGTGTCTGACCCATCGCGACCCCATGGACAACGTTCCTCCAGGTCT
>JANHFS010004653.1:17625-36911 GCA_032467975.1 Trimeresurus albolabris
CTGGGAGTTGAAGTCCACAAGTCATAAAAGGGCCAAGTTTGAAGACCCCTGGCCTAACATGTCATTTCAGATCTTTGAGGTCACACATAGTTACATTCAGAAATTTTGTACATCTGTGAGAGATCTTTTGTACTTTATTCATCATGTATTTTAAAGGTTTATTTTCCCCCACATTAACATTGCACATACTGTATGCTAATATATAAATCTGATGGGTTTTTTCTACTTTCTGTCCTCTTTTTGCTAAAAACAGTTAGCACATCAGGTGTTAACTCCATTGCAAAGGCTTTTGTGTTGCTTTTGAATAGTTATAAATATGTTTGGGAAGTAAAATGCGGATTTGCCTTTCAAGGTGTGGTCTTTGTCATAGATACAGAGTCATGTAATTCAAACAGCAGCCTTCTTTATTCATTATTTACTTGTGGCTTGTTTAGTCATATTGTGGCCAAATCATTTGAAGAATTTCTCACTCTGCATGGTCTTTGGTAATGACCTGTTACCGCTAATGAAAACAAAATCTGTGAAGATGTCAGCCAAAGGAATTATTGTACATAAACTATAGTAAGAATGGAGTAGAAAGTTTCTAAAATCATCATTCAAGCTTCCAAAATCCTGATACTGAATTATATTTACATTTATTAAGGTGCTTTGTGAATTTATGGGTACAGTGTAGCCATCTTTTAAAATATTCACTACTAGCATAAAAACAAAGTATGTTTATTCTATTCCAGCAAAAGAAATCTGTGTGGGGATCCCCTTGCTGATTCAGATTTTGATTGCACTTTATTGTCATCCTCTGCAAGATAAAAAGATTTTGTATCTAGTGATGAAGAGGCTGGATTATTTCTATAAAAGTAACAGTGCCAAAGCCATCTGTTTGGAGGATGGAGTTCAGGCTCTCTTCTCTCGATCCCTACATAATCACATCTATCCATAGCTATTTATTTAATGAGAAAGTGCCTGTAGATTTTTGCAGCAGCTCATATTATGGGGAGGATTGAAAATGGGTATACAAAATAGATATAGATGAGAGAGGGGGTGGAGGGAGGGAAGGAGGGAGAGAGAACATACTACATAGCTGAATCTTTACATTTAGGCTTACAGATTAGAAATGAAGTTGTCCTTCTCAGATTGTATTATGTCTTGGTTTTAATTTTTGAAAAATGCTCTATAGTCCCCAAAGACTACTTTATTCTTGGTAGCTTAGCGATACGAGCTGCACCTGTTAAGAAAAGGAGCTTTTTGCTTTTATTGCAAAGAAATACTTATACTTGCATTAAATGCCACTGAAAATAGGACTTTCTTTAAGAACTCTTTTTGTCAGAAAAATGGAGCACAGGGATACATGGAACGTCAGGTTTTATTAGAGAGCCTATTCCCCCGTTTCTATCCACCTTTCTATCTTGCTCAAGCCCTTTTCATTGGCACTGAAAGCAGCAAATCCAAAAGTCCTGTCCAGAAAGATCCAATTCCCTCCCACCTCCAAGCAATCTGATCCCATCCAGGGACGTAAGCAAGGCTTTATTTGGGTGGCCACAAACAGGATTTCCTCTAACCTTGAATTCTGAAAAGTGAACAAGCCTCACATCTCAGAATTTAAGGTTAAAGGAAATCCTACTTGTGGGCCACCCAAATGAAGTCTTGCTAATTTTACAAGAATTTGACTTAAGTTTCTTGAGATTCATTACAACAAATTAGTGCAAATGTTCTGGTAAAAAGTTAAATGTGCTATGGAAATCACCATGCTTACAAAGAGTGTTTCATTTTCCCTAAAAACCCTATGCCTTCCCTGCATCAAATTAACATGTCTACTTCACATTTCAGTATCACGAAATACATAAGAATATATGTATATCACGAAATACACAAGAAGACCAAATCTGATGACAAAACTGGAGTTTTTCATGGTAATTAGATCTCCCTTATTTGATGAACAGCACCAAACAGAACAGGGTCATGTTACAATACTAATATTTTGCAGCTCTTATGTTTGGGAAAGTTGGATATACTTACCTGTATAAAGGAGTTTGATATAAACTATTTTTGTGTGACGATGCAGCTAATAAGTATCACTATATTAATAAATGTAGTTTACAAAAATAGTTGTGCTATGTTGTGCAACCAACCAACTCCTATCGCACCTTCGTGGACTTTAATCTGTATAGGAAGCAGAATTTCCACACACAGCCCAGAGGTACCTGCTTTCTGCAGAGCCATTCATATCTAAACAATGAGAAGAAAACCACTGTAAGATTGAATTGTAATTATTACATCCTTTCTACTACCCTCTAAACCAGGGATCCCCAATACTGGTCCATGGCCCATTAGGAACCGGTCCGTGCATCTGCCCATGCGCGGGATCCAGGTACTGCATAAAACCATCCTCCCACCGGTCCCTGGAGCCAAAAAGATTGGAGACTGCTGCTCTAAACTCTTGCAAGAAATTAATGGTTCTTTGGAAGCTTAAAAATAAGTAAACTTTCTTTTCTAGGCTGGCTGGGCTAAATCAGGGATGGGACTGCCCATCTGTTCTTCAAAAGTATTTATATCCATGGTAGGGAAAACTATACACTGGAGTTAATATAAATGTCACCTTTTTAGTACTGTTGAATACCATTATTACAAAACTTTTTTAAAAAATGTAATTGTGTTTATTGCCCAGTTTTGACTGTGCCATTTCATAGCAACTCGCTTTTTTTTGTAACTTGTAAAACCAGCACTTTTTATGTGTATTTAAAAAAATACAGATAAAATCAAAGAAATTAGTTTTAAAGTTAACAGGTTTTTGAACACAAAGTAGAGTGTCTTGTATAATGTTGTTAATGCAAAGCACTTTGAGAAGAGAAGAAGGTATATGCGAATGTGTTTTCTATCAATCTTAGATTTTTTTGTACATATTTTTATATGCTCTTTTATAGAGAGTTGAATTTCTTATACCATGTTGTACATTTCGCTGATTTTGCTATAGTTGGCATCTATTCATTTTATATCATAGTCCCTAAAAAAATAGTGTGACTTTTTCTATTAATATGTATGTTTTGTGATTGGTTACAATTAATTTTCATATAATGGTAAGTTATTTTTTGCCTTATTTCATGAAGTCTTTTTAATATGAAAGGTGAAATGAAGGGTTTGTGCACATAATAAACACAATAAAATAAAATTGAAAATGTGTAACACACCAACCTGACTCCAAAACTTTATTTCAAGATCTAGTTTAAAAATAAAGTTTGCCTGACCATTATATTTCATCACAGGGATTGATCGTGGTTTAGCTCATTTATATGATTAAAGAAAGATAAAGGCAAATAGAAAGAAAGGAAAGATTTGATACCTTGGTGCTCTCTGAGCTTGGTTGTTTTCTTGCAGACATTTCATTACACCCAACTAGGTAACATCATCAGTGTTAGAAGGGAGTAGGGTTTGCGCTCTGTTTTTATACCATATTCCCTTCTAGCACTGATAATGTAACCTAACTGGGCAATGAAAGTAACCAAGCTCAGAGAGCACAAGAACTCCATAGTTTAATCCTGAGCTACAAATATTCTCTTCTATTGCTATATGTGGTATGTCTTCAAAGTGTTTTGGGCAAGCATTAAGATCATATAACAATAATTATGAAATTCAGATGAAGAGGAAGAACTCAAAAAAGGAAAAAAGAAATGTCCTTTAAAGTAATTTACACTTTGGAAAACTACGTTCAGAAAGTATAACGGTGTATTGCAGTGTTCAGTTTTTCTGCATGTAAAGATACATACATATGAGTATATTTTAATGTTGGTCCTTAGGTGATTATCTATCTATCTATCTATCTATCTATCTATCTATCTATCTATCTATCTATCTATCTATCTATCTATAAGAGAGACAGATGTTTTGCCCCTGCCATGACCTTCATGAGAGAATAAAATGTTGGCCTATTAGAATTTCCTTCTTAGCTCATGTTTTAAACAGTAACTAATATGCTAAAAAGATATTTGTCTGAGACATAACTTATCATAACAGGACAAAGCATGATAGAAAATACCTCACGAAACAACCCTGAGTTGTTTCTCATGTGGATCTGAACCCATGCCTGGAGATGCTCTTGGCTTTCCCATATCTCTGTCCTCTCTATTAAGAGGTAAGCCTCCTTGTTATCAAGAAGGGTATGTTGGGAAAGGATGAAGAAAAGCTACCCAAATCGATGCTTTCCTGAGGATCCTATCCTTGTACTGTCTTCATGATCGCAGTTAGACACACTCTGAATAATCTTCCCTTTTAAGATAGTAACAAAACTCAATCCTTAATGTTCCTTATCTCTGTCATCATAACCACATTTTAACTGATTGTTTTAAATATCGAAATAAACTGGCCACAGTGCTTAAAAAACAAAGAGACACCAGTGTACTGTCTGGAGAGAAGAACTTTGCCTCAAACTAATCAAGGTTATACCTTGTCATAACATCATTGCTTTAACTGACAACATGTTGAGTAACAGGATATTTCAAGTTTTTACAGAATTCAATAGAAGCAGATATCATATGTTGAATAATGGATTTCCATAAAGATCAGTGCTATCCCCTGCTCTTTTTAACTTGTACATCCATGACTTGCCTGAAACATTCTCGGAAATGTATTTATGCTGATGAAATCAATCTCACAATCCAAAGGACCAACTTCAGTGATGCAGGAGACATCCTCTCTCAAGATCTCCAAAAGCTGGATAACTAGAGGAATGGAGAGGGGAATAGTCCAAGGTACCTTCTTGTGGCCTGATCATTAGTGATCCTTCTACCAAATTACCTGGTTTTGACCAGCCTCACTTTTTCTGGTCAAAAGTGAACAGAATTAGATGTGATACTAGCAGAAATGCCTCTGCCCTGTATCAGTGGGGATAGAAAGGTTCCCCTTGTTGCGATTGTGGTGCTGATATGCAAATTACTAAAGATATTGTGGAAGATTTCCCATAACATGCCTTCTCTGGTTCCCTAGAAGCAACGCAGAGGCGATCACCTGGGGAATTGAATTGGACATTCAGTTATGAGGCCCCTACCATACTCCCATAGAAGTTTTATTTAGAATTACGTGGACTGTGTGTGTGTGTGTATGTGTGTGTGTGTGTATATATATATATTACCAAATCTTTGAAAAGTTGAAAAGGGAGTACTGAGATAGTTAACCATTTCGAATCTT
Organism: Trimeresurus albolabris; assembly: GCA_032467975.1. NCBI lineage: Eukaryota > Metazoa > Chordata > Lepidosauria > Squamata > Viperidae > Trimeresurus > Trimeresurus albolabris. Next base: position 22,801 of record JANHFS010004653.1, read on the forward strand.
ATTAGATTCATCATCAGTCAGCCATAGTCAGCCAAGATTTCTCCTCCCCCATAATAATGGGGCTGACAGGGTGTTCTGCAAAAAGGAAGCCTCTAATCATATATATATATATATATATGTTTACTTCTCTTTTATCATGTTCTCATCATATGCTAAATAATAAACTGCTATATCTAGACAACCTAAATAGAACATACCTGAATGCAAAGAATATAACATGATAATGGAGTGACTAAACCATTATTTAATTTTTACTGCATTTATACATTCATTTACTGCATAAACAAATTTATATTTTATTTATCATATTTAAGAACCGCCCGTCTCACATAAATTAAAATAAAATTGTAAAGATCAGAAATCAACAACCGTATCAAAACAAAGATTATCATGTCCGCAGTTCTTCTATAAGATTAAAAAGAGATAAAAAGTCATATCTGATCAAAAAATCCTAATAAAAGAAGGAAGTTCTAAATAAAGCTAATGTCAAATTTCCCAAGTGATTTTTACAGGAATAGGAGTGCTTATTTTTTTTCACCTTTTACATAGTCAAACCCTTTTCACAATTCTCAATTTATCTCTTCCCTCTACCTTTTGTTCAGTCCAAACATTCTTATTTGAAAGTCAGATATAGAAATCCTTCTACCAGATCTTCTCATGCCATTTATAGATTTACAGCCAAAGTAAATTTCCCAGACTGTCAGCATTATTAATGATTTACAGAAGGAATGGACTAGCTTAGTGAATTGTGACAAAGCAATTTTATGTCCCTACTATGTTCCCAATGTACCTTTGAAGTAACTAGAAAATAGCAACTCATATGTTATTTCAACTGTACAATATGTGTATATGTGGGTGATTTGTAAATGAGAGGGGAGATGGTACAATACGTCTCAACATGACAATACATTTAATTTTGAAAACATTTTTTATATTTCTTTATGCAATGACCCAAATATAGCTCATGAATCTTCATTTCATCTGAATAGTATCACATCAAGATCATGAAAAAGAGATATACAATAACACATGGAAAATAGAAGCACGTAATTCAGGCAATTTTGTTATGTAATACCAAGCAATGCTTCTGTGACTTTATAGAAGAATTTATGCTGGTAGATCCAAAAATGGAGATGATAATGTGTCTTTTTAAAATCAAGAATACTCTAGTGTCCCTTTTATCATTCCCAGAGCACTGAAGTGTTGTTAAAGTCATTTTTTAAAAGTGGGTTTCAACTGGATCTAAAACAGGGCTCTTCAAAGTGGCCAATATTAAGCACCAATCGTCAGTGGGACTATTGACGATGAGGAGGACGATGGTTGGTCACACAGTCAGCTACTTGCTTAGATTGTATTTGGCATTTTTTGTCCACATTCTTTCTAACAATTTGGGACAGGCAGATGTTATTGTTTAATAATATTAAAGGTATTATCAGAGGATGTAAGCTGCTCCAAGTAAAACTGCCTTTTTCAATTGACTGGTGATGATTTTGTCAATGCCAATAGTGCTCAAGTGGTGCTCCAGATGTTTTTTTTTAATTGCTGGTGGCATCACAATATCTACTTATTCCTGGTACTTGGGAAGGACATGATAGGTGGATAAAATACCAAATCTAGTCTACAACATCTGGCTAGCTGTGCAACCAACTCATAGCATCGAGCCATTAGATAATTCCATCGATCCTTTGGGCCAATGTTGAGGTCAGGACTGACCACTTTGGAGAACTCTGCTCTTAGACCCAACTTGAACACTACTTTTTAAAATGACTTTAACACACTTCTTTTTAGAAAGAGATGGCATAAAAGGCAGCATTCCATATAGGCTTGCTGGTCCCATTCTGTACCTATCCTACCCAGTTCCCTCGCTATAAATGTTTGCCAGGCAGATGTCAGAAAATGCATGACTGCACTGGACCTATTGGTGGGTTCCCGTTTTTTATTATTCACGATTGTAAGCAGGCATTCCAGGAATGCCCTTTTGAACCATGACTCAAATAAACTAGCAATGGACCTAAGACAGAGAAGGAAGGGGAGGGGGAGTAAAATGCATGGAAAAAAGACTGATGGGCGGAGTTCCTCCCCCCAAAAAAATACCTAAATTACCTTTTTCATGCCAAGCAGCTTGCACAAAAATAGAAAGAAACTTTTTGGGCAATTTAATTGCCTTGGCCTGGAAAGCTACTTGGCAAAGAAAGAGTTAAAACAGAAGATTTGATCTATCTGTTTAATATACCTGTTAAATATGATTAAAAGAACGGATGACCCTTAGATATAACTAGAGTTTTATAATGGAAGATATGATTTAGAATTAAAATAGCATTTTGTTTTTCTTTTTTTGATATGGGAAATTTGAAAAATAAGAGGAGGATTGGTATGAACATTTTTTTAGCTATAGAAATGTAATTAATATTGAGAAAATCATAACTGATAAAGATACTGTAAATATTGACGGGAAATCAAACTTTAATAAGAGCGTGAAAAACAGGATATTGACTTATGAATTGATATTATTGGTATTTCTATAATATTAGTAAAATATGATGAAGCTGTCTACATCTAATTTTGTATACATCAATAGTACTAAGAATTGCAACTGTTTAACAAGGGGGAAAGGGAAAAAGATGGGAAAGAAAGGAAGATCAAGGAAAAAATACTGGAGTGTACAGTACTGAATAGATTTATATTGAAGAAGTTAATGTTAAATATGTAAATACAGACAATACGTTGTTTACTAAGCTCTAAAGATTGTAATTTTTAAAAATCAATAAAACTTATATAAAAAAAAGAATGCCAAGATAGGATAAAATGTTGTCCAGGGTTTTAAAGCATCCCCACAGCTCAAGAAATTTCAAAATTCCTGAATGAGAATGAGCTCTGCAGATCAGAGGGTTAGTTTGACTCAGTATTCCACTGTAATAAATATGAGTAATATCTACCTTTGCTTTGTCTCCATTTCTTTGCTCCCTTTTGCTTCCTTGGTGTTGTCAACGCCAAGTTTCCTAGGAGAGCCAATTTCTTCAACATCATTGGAGGGGATGCTGTAGGACTGGATCCTTTAATGGGATATATGCTTATACACAGTGCTTTTTTTGAAAAAAAAAAGGTGCCAGAACACACACATGTCATACAACCCGCCTTGCCTACCCTACAAGGTTCCATCCCAAAAAGGTGCCGGAACTCCGTTCTGGGCGTTCTATGAGAAAAAAAAGCCCTGCTTATATCTATATGAAAAATCCAGATACATATGCATATATAGCCAAATAGATATGTGATTTTAGACAGACAGACAGACAGACAGACATCCCTAATTATATATAAACCCGAATAAGGATGACTCAGAATTTATTTTGTATGAGAAATTTGCCAATGTATGAAGTATTTGACACAATTGATCAATGCATAAATAGTAAATCTCCCAATTATTAATAGTTGTAAAGTACTTGAGTCTGTATCTTCATTTTTGTGTATTTGTTGGTATTCATATATATTTTTGAAGACAGTTCTGCAACTCATTAGATTTTTTAGTTATTTCAGTAGTTATCAGTGTGGGTACTCATGATTTTACTAGGAAAAAAATAAAACTTAAGTAAATGTAGGAAGATTTTAGTTCCGCTCTGTTGATCAGTAGCACAAATGAAAACTTGCAACTTAGCCTGCATCCTAAATAACATCTAGCTACTAGTAATATGTTCAAGACACTCCTTTGTTGTCATTGTCTGACATTCCCATCCAAGTACTGATCACATTAATCTAAACTAATTATGCTGCCAGTATGAGATAATATCATAATCATTGAACTTTAGATACTCATGACTTATTTAAATATAATTATCAGAAACAAAACCCAGTTTTCCCCTGGAAATTAAATTTATCTGTTAAAACTTTGGTAATACCTTAAGAAGTTTGGGTGAAGCAGAAAGCCTCATCATAATTCTATACTGATTAACACAAATCATTATGACATTAATGTTTACTGTGTTAGAATTAAAATTCAAAGAAATCATTTCTTTGGTTTATCTAGCATACATTTTAGCTGGGAAAATGTATTTTTGACAGGAATTAAAGGAATGCTTATGATTTAGTAACAGTATATTGAATGTGATTTAAAATTGATTTTTCTAACTTTCATGACAGAGAAAACAAATGACAAAGACTCCAGCTTATTTATTTATATTCTTATTTGTTAGATTTATATTCTGCCTTTCCTTCAGGAGCAAAAGGCAGCTTACAAGATATTTGCTCCTCCAATTTTTCCCTCAGACATAACCCTCAGAAGGATCATAACTGACCAAAGTTAGACTCTGTATCCAACATCTTTAATGATTACACCCTGTTGGCTATCAAATCATATGTAAAATTTCACCTGGTTCAACATTTGGCACTGCATTGTTAAATATTTGTGTGATGGTGTTTTGTGATGACTACTTTTGAGGCAAAAAGGACAGTGTGGAAGTGCTGGCATTCTTTAATTTCTTGTTGGTTGATTGTGGTTGTATAATTATCCTTCTTGACGGCCTTCAAAGCCCTATTTTCTGTTCCATTTCTTTCAAGCATTCTACTTCTCGACTCTGCCATTTTCACAAGTTGTTCTGTTTGATAATTTATCAAAGTAGCAATTTAGACATTTACTCAGGGCTTTTTTTCTCATAGAATGCCCAGAACAGAGTTCCGGCACCTATTTTTGAAGGAACCTTGTAGGGTAGGCAAGGAAGGTTGTATGACATGTGTGAGTTCTGGCACATTTTTTTTTTCTTAGAAAAAAAGCACTGGTGATGTCCATTTCTCTCTACAAATTTACGGAAACCTAACCCTAACCCTAAGTGAGTTTTCCCGCCAATGGGATTTTCCAATGTATTTCAATTGCAAATATAGATAAGGCAGGCTAAAAAACAATGCACACTCCTAACCATTGCCATGCACTCCGAATCCATTGGTGATGTCCATTTCACTCTACGAATTTATGGAAAACTAACCCTATCTCTAAGTGGGTTTTCCCACCAATGGGATTTTCCCATGTATTTCACCTGGACATATAGATAAGGCAGACTAAAAAGAAATACACGCTCCTAACCCTTGCCATGCGCTCCAAATCCATTGGTGTTGTCCATTTCTCTCTAGAAATTTACGGAAATCAAACCCTAACCCTAAGTGGGTCTTCCCGCCAATGGGATTTCCCCATGTATTTCACATGGAAATGTAGATAAGGCAAGTGAAAAAGAAATGCACGCTCCTAACTGTTGTCATGCGCTCCGAATCCATTGGTGAATATCATTTTCGCTCTATGAATTTATGGAAACCTAATCCTAACCCTAAGTGGGTTTTCCGGCTAATGGGATTTTCCCATGTATTTCACATTCTAATGTAGATAAGGCAGGCTGAAAAGAAATGTATGCTCCTAACCATTGCCATGTGCTCCGAATCCATTGGTGATGTCCATTTCACTCTATGCATTTACGGAAACCTAACCCTAACCCTAAGTGGGTTTTCCCGCCAATCGGATTTTCCCATGTATTTCACCTGGAAATGTAGATATGGCAGGCGAAAAAGAAATGCATGCTCCTAACCATTGTCATGTGCTCCGAATTCATTCGTGATTTCCATTTTGCTCTATGAATTTATGGAAACTTAAACCTAACCCTAAGTGTGTTTTCCCACAAATGGGATTTTCCCATGTATTTCACATGATAATGTAGAGGAGGCAGGTTAAAAAGAAATGCATGCTCCTAACCCTTGCCATGCACTCCGAATAAATTGGTATTGTTTATTTCTCTCTAGAAATTTACGGAAACCTAACCCTAACCCTAAGTGGGTTTTCCCGCCATTGGGATTTTCCCATGAATTTCCCATTCTAATGTAGATGAGGCAAGCTAAAAAAAATGCATGCTCCTAATCATTGCCATGCGCTCTGAATCCATTGGTGATGTCCATTTCACTCAACGTATTTATGGAAACCTAACCCTAACCTAAGTGGATTTTCATGCCAATGGGATTTTCCCATGTATTTCACCTGGACATGTAGATAAGGCAGACTAAAAAGGAATCCACGCTCCTAACCATTGTGATGCGCTCTGAATTTATTGGTGATCTCCAGGGCTTTTTTTCTCATAGAACACCCAGAACGGATTTCTGTCACCTTTTTTGGTTGGAACCTTGTAGGGTAGGCAAGGCGGGTTGTATGACATGTGTGAGTTTTGGCACCTTTTTTTTAAAGCACTGCATTTTCTTATCTTTTCGTTTAATTCACAGAACATAATTTTGTCAAACCTATCCCCCCTCCCCCTTTGGGCACCTTTCTTTTCATCAAGAGCTATCTAGTCTTATTGCTGATGTGAGAGTCCCTTTTAGTTAGTTCCTAGACTTTTGCTGATGAAATATATTTTTAAAGTTTTTTGTTGAGCTGTTCCTTTTTTTAGGAGATAGTCCATTTTTCTGGGTATCTTTTCAAATAGGATTTCATCTGCAGTGAATATTTTTGAGAACCTTCATTGGGAGAGGATGTTTAGTTTAAGTATTTTTCTGATATGCCTATAGACATTGCTAATTTTGAATTGGTGCAATATTTTGAAAAAAAATTGTGATGAATTTCACATCATCATACAGTATATATTTAGTCTGTGCACTGGCTTCCAGTTAGTTTTCCCTGCTAGTTTCTCAAAGGAGGTATTGACTAATTGACTAATAAACAAGTGTTTACATTTACTTGCCCACTTGAGCCTGTTGATCACGGTGTCAGGCTCCAAAATGAAGAAAAATAAGTGGTGATTCTTTCAAGCTGAGTTCTTTACTGTTCCACATAAGACAGAATCTTGTCAAATTGAAGCACTCTACTATCTGCATCTATCATAAACTCTGAGAACTATTAGTGAAGGGATGTCTTTGGTCTCTTTGTATCACACAAAATATCTAGACTGAGGTACCTCTTACTCCTCTGAAGTAAAACTCTTCCATTCAATCTACTACATTCCATTATATCAGCCATCATGACTTTTTGTAGGACAGTAGAGTTAGTTATTATTTAAACTCTTCGTAAAAGCCTTTTGTTTAGTCATTGTTGTATCTTCTGTGGAAAGCTATTGGATGATGAATAGCAGTTTTTATCACTTATTTTCAGTTTGAGAATTGCAAATCATGAGGACATCTGCACATATTGATTGGCCACAATAAAGCTGATTCCACCTTTTTTTTTTTAAGAATACTCCTCCAGATATTCTGCCCGATATCTCCTTGGGCTTCCCTGATTTTTATATTTCTTTTAGTGGATGGTTTCCTCCTTGCAGCTTCCAAGACTTATGGGAAGTGAAGCTCTGATATTTTCAGCCTTTCCAGTATTGATATACTTTGTGGAAGATGGTCCATCTAGATGGTAGATAGGATGATCTAGAAAAAATTACTCATTCTTCCAGTCTTCAAATATAATACTTTGAATCAGATTTTTTAAAAAAGTTGTGGATTGTTAAGGTGACATTATTGATGAAATCTTCTGTTTAGAGTGGATGAACTTGGTTCATCATCAATATATGAATGTTCTTTTTAATGAATAAAAGTTTATATGTGTGATTTTCTAACTTGCAAACCAGTCTGCAAAGGTATTACATTGATTTTAGATTTCCTAGAGTAGAAAGTTAGGGTGAATACAGATATGCACATAGCTATCGTATGTGATAAAAGCCAATTTACTTGTGTTTGTTCTGACAATCAGGCTAGTATTGCTTTGACTCAATTTGGAACCCCCTAGATTTATGCAAAATATCTCTGGTCTTCTGAACAAGATCAATTGCTCCATTAAACCCCCATCATTGTTATGTGCAAGCCATGGAAATTGGCATATTTGAGAAAGCTAGTAGAATATATTCATATTAAATTCATCTAAAAGTTAATGACAAATTTGAAAGTCATCCAAGAGTTTCTGGCTTCTACTTATTGATTATAAAATGAAGATGTAATATTTCCTTTTTATTTATTACTTATATCAATTTCCAACCAAAGGTTCCCAGGACAATTAGCATTAAATTAAAACATTGAAAACATTGAAAGTGGGGGCTAATATATCTAAAACAAATTCCAGTTAATGGAAGAGTGCCAATCAGTCTTAAACAATGTGGAAGAAAAATTGAATGAGCAAAATTTAATAGAGTTTCTAAAAAAAAATCACACTTATTTGTTCCCTGTAGGGACATCTGTGCAGACAAAGAATGCATCCCTCACATTTCCAGAAACAGCAAACCCTGGAATGTCACTTGAAGTTCTGTTTCTTCTTGAGAACAATGTCAACCTGCATCAAAAATTACACCAAAGCCAGTAAAGAATGAAGAGCTTATTGGGAAGAAAATTCTGCTTTAATAAAGTTACGAGGTCATATAGTAACTGCAACATTGTAAATTAGAGATGCACAGATACTTTGACCTGGTGGGCACATATGACATTTTGGGAGTGTTCTGAGTATTATCATAGAATGGTTTGTGGTGCTAATTATTAACAAACATACAAAAATGTGCATTTAGTTGTTGTAATATTTCCATGAGCTTCCTCCCCAGTATCCAGAAGCTTATAGTTTGCTCTTTTTTTCTGGCAGATGGACCATATACAACAAAAAATTGCTCAATCGTCTTCCTTTCCCCAAACTGTGAGAACTGCATAGAGCCTAAAAGCATTTTTTTTGGGGGGGAAAAAGATGAGGTAAGAGGCTCATGCTTTGCTTTTAATAGTATAGATTTCCAATTAAAAGTAAGGCAAAACAGAAACCTTGGAGGAATGAATACATTTGTGTTCAGAGCATCACAGTCACTGTTATAATTGATGAGTCTAATTGGTGCTACTTTAGCTTTAATGACTTATAGTTTGCAGAAAGGTATGTATGTCCAAGCACATTTGTATGTGCTAATTCAGTCTGATCAAAAAATAACACCACCTAAGTGATAGATGGGATGATTAAGAGATGGGCCAGTCATAGTTCTTAACATTTCCTTTTAAGTTCTATAGATAATAAAAATGCATTGTGATTCAGGATAGCATTGAAAAAAGTTTGATATAGGAATTTTTTTTCATACTTGGAGATGAGAGAAGGCAAGGGAAAATTACTCCTCCACCATGTTATTCTAAAGGCTGTCAATTTTGGAAGAAAATTATGATATTTAAAAACAATACTGTTTTACTTGGAGAATATCTACATGCCATCTCTAGTAAAACATGGCTTGTTTTCTTCTAGTAGATTTCTCTTAGCAGCATGCATTAGTGCACTAAGCACAAAATTGAACTACATTTTGTCTCCAAAGGATTCCTGAAATATGCAGCTTCTCCTTTAGCACCTTCCAGAAAAGATGGGGCTAGGAATTCTGAGATTTTTTTTTTTGCTCTAGAGCAGTGTTTTTAATCTTGGCAGTTTAAGATGAGTGGACTTCAACTTCCAGAATTCCCCAGCCAACATTCTGGAAGTTGAAGTCTATTCACCTTAAAATTGCCAAGGTGAAATACTCTGTTCTAGAAAATAATTTCTAGATAACAATATATTGGGAAAGGCTGCATTTCAATAGCCATCAGTATGAATGTCTCATATTTTGATATCATACTTCAGGTTTCTCCTCCACAGAAAGTTCAAGGTATCTATTATAAAAAGAAAAGAAAAGAAAAAAAGAAACCTTGTGGGACTTTTTGCAGTTTATTAGCATTGATCTCTGATCCATTATTTCAAACAGATTGGGGTATCCTCTGAAGGTAATGCCTATACCTAAATGTTGATTCTTTGTATTTAACACATATGTATTTTATTACTGTATTTTCCTTTTATCTTTTTTACCCTGGAGTGATATCCTGCATTTTATTTTTATTTTATATTTTGATATGGCCGTAAATCAATCAATAAATAAACCATCATTGAATTCTGGTGACTTGTACTTTGGATATTAAGATCTGCAATCCAGTTAGCTCCACTGAGCCCAATGGGACTGATTTCTGAATATCTACACTGAACATGAATGCATAGCGTAAGGTATTATGCTGACAGTACATCTACTATTACTTAATCAATTTATTATTATATCTTGATGCATAACTTAATTTCTCATTAAATCAATCCTGAGTTTTAAATTGGAGCACAAATAACCAGATTCAAGTTATGAGACTTTGGACACATTATTTGATGACCCAGCTCTCTTGAACAGACCGATAAGGTTGAGAATAGTAGAGGGAAAAGAAAAAAAAATATTGGCAGCAAGGTAGAGGAACTTGATTACAATGATAATAAGCATATCAATGGAAGACCTGAAAGCCAACTTATGAACAGATCATGCTGGAGAAGGACAATCTCGGTGATTGCTAAGAGTCAACAGCAATGAAAGGGCATATAATCAATCAAATAGCCAGCTAATGTATTTTGAATAATGTATTGTATTTCTGAATATCATCCAATGAGTTCTGAAGGCTACCAGCTGATTGACATTCTGGCTAATAAATAAGCTTTTCACATTGTAAATTTGTATATCAAATGAAGGGGCAACGGCAGTGGTGGGACTCAGCCAGCTTGCACCAGTTCGGTAAAAAACGGTAGCTAATTTTTTATTGGCCCAGGCCCAGAACGGACTTCAGGAAGTGGCATCCACACAGAGAACTGGTTGGTCACATATTTGAATCCCACCATTGGGCAAGGGAGTTGTCATCAAGATTGTCACAGATTTTCCCTATATTTGAGTTATTTCCTCACTTAGCAAAGATATAACAGTTGATCAAGCCCATAAAATTCATGATTTGCCAACATAGTGTATCCTAATACAAATTGGCTGCATAAACACTCCAGTTTTTCTTCCTATGCAGGAATTCAAAAAATGGAGGGGGCATTGCCAGAAACATCATATTTATCTGAACCCTTTATTTGATTTAATGAGCTGCAAATTATACAGGCCTTTACTTGACCAGTTTCATTCTGAATAGGTGACCATTTCCTTCAGAAGTGGGCACAATTCATCTCTAAATAGTCTATCTGAATAATCCAAACTCTACTATAAACTCAGCTTGAAATAAGCATTTTAAGTACTATTTTGAATTAATGCCTTCCTTGTTATTAAAAAATAACTACCCTTTTAGATGAACAAAACTCCTTTTCACAATGCTCATTGGGTTTTTTTTAAAAAAAGGAACATTAAAAAATGCATGGCAGTAGATGCATAATTTGGTGCAGAATAAGAAATTAATGTTTTAACATTTATTTTCTTTTCAGGATTTAATCACCGGAGTTAAAGGAACCTATTGAAATTCATAGAACACAACATTGTACCTATACATCTGAAAACTCACTAACACAGCACCCTACCCAGTAATATTACCAGGGACTAAATAAATTACTGATTTATAAGATTCAATGAGCACTGCAGAATTTATGTCATAAAATGAGCAGCATGTAACAATTTTTGGAATCTTATGGTTATATATGTAGCTTGATTAATCAACCACAATACTTGGCATATAATAATTCCTTGTTTTCAATTGTTTTCCCAAACAATGTAGACAAAACAAATACATAAGTGTGGAAAATTTCCTGGGAGATGCCATTACTTCTTTCAATTGGTGCAGATCATAAATCAAAAAGAATAACAGATCTACAAACAAATCTTTCATTTGGATTCATTTTATAACAAATGCATTTGTATCTGGGAATTATAATGTAAAGGTTCTCCATTTAGTAACTTTGAAATTCCATTTTCAGTAAATCTATGAAGAAATAATCTTACTCCATTCATATGCAAATTTGCTCACACTTATAGTATTATAATAATAATTCTGACCCACCAGGAATTTAAGTCCTCCAATGTAGCAATGTGAATATTAGCTAGAGATATTACCTTAAAATATATTTGCTACTCATTAATTCACATCTGAACTAATATCACTGGATATATCCTTTTCTGCTGAGGTTTGAAGGACTTACCGTACTTCAGAAAAGATGTAAGATTGCATTGTCAAAGTTCTGATGAGTATGTTTAGAGAGAGCTATTTCCAATATTATCTTTTATATCCATGATAATCGTTGTGTGTAAGAATTGAGGATGGAAATACAGGTCTAGAGGTTTCTATATGAGAAATCAACTTTATGTAAACCCACAGCTCCTGGGTGGGTTTCAAGGCCAAGAGTTACATCACCAAGTATTCACTGCTTTAGAAAAGCAGGAGGAAGACACCCACAATTCAAATCCATGAGGTGTAAATCCTTTACATTTTTGCATTATTAGTGGGCATCGTTTGGACAATAATGATTATAATGTAACCAAGCTATGGCTGTGCCTCTTCTGCCAAAGTTTGTTTAGGAATTAAGCTAAATTTGGTTTGGTTTGAAGACCTGAGGGAAATTGATAAGATGTCTGGATTTCCTCAGGCTTGTATGCCAGTTGGGCAAGACATCAAAATGTATTACCATCTGCAATTCCTTTTCTTCTGGGAAGTTGAAGGAATGGATAGATCCTTTGTAATTTGAATTCTACAGTTTGCAGGCTTGAGTCATATTCCTCCGGGCTTATTCAGAATGCTGCAGGGGGTTGAATGGATGAACCTGCAATACGAATGGAATAATATCACCTGCTTCATAGGAGAAATAAGTTCACTTTCTTCTAAACAGACTTTCTCTGAATCCAGCTATTTTTGACAATTTTCACCAAGTATCCCACTTTTATTGAGAAAGCAATGGTAAATTAATTACAGAGGATCCTGGATAATATCCTCTGGATCATCTACAGGGGTTGGGAGTAGAATTACTATAGAATAGAATAGAATAGAATAGAATAGAATAGAATAGAATAGAATAGAATAGAATAGAATAGAATAGAACTTGGAGGTCTTCTAGTCCAGCCCCCTGTTCAAGCAGGAGAACCTATACCATTTCAGACAAGTGACTGTCCAGTCTCTTCTTAAAAACCTCCAGTGATTGAGCGCCCACGATTTCTGGTGGCAAGCTGTTCCACTGGTTGATTGTCCTCACTGTCAGGAAGTTTCTCCTTAATTCCATGTTGCTTCTTAGTTTGATCAGTTTCTAATCATTGTTTCTTGTCCTGCCTTCTGGTGCTTTGGAGAATAATTTGATCTCCTCTTCTTTGTGGCAGCCCCTCAAATACTAGAATACTGCTACCATGTCCCCACTGTTTCTTCTTTTCTTTAGACTAGCCAAACCCAAGTCTCGCAGATGTTCTTCATATGTTTGAGTCTCCAGGCCTTGGATCATCTTTGTTGCTCCACGATAGCAGCAAGTGGGAATAGAGAGTCCAAAATCCTGGCTTTGCTGTTAGACTGCGTGGTCCCCTCCATAATTGGGTGGAAAACAGAATTTTTATGGAAGAACATTTGTTTTGTGTTCAGAGATTCCCTCAGTCCTTTGAAACTCATTTATCTTTCTGCAGTCCACAATTTGGATGGGAAGATATGTTTTGCCCAGGTCCCATGTGTTTTATTTTTTTTGTTTTTGTCTTTAGGCTTCACAATTGGCCACTGTTGGAGACAAAAAAAAGCTCTTGGATGACTTAAGATCAAAAATGTTGACTGCATGCCTTACTACTGTGTATTTGTCGATTTCTGGACAAACACAACCAAGCCAGTTAGATGTCTACTCCAGGGAAAGGGAACCTGTCCTTTGTGTGATTTGACCCACAATTCCCATCTGCCCAGCCTGAAAGGGTGCTGGGAGACATACTCTGTCCACAAGGAAGAGAAGGGCATCAATCACCTCCATAACATCTGATCCAGGGACTTTTTCCATCAAACAATTGTTTCCTTTGCTGGGTTCTGAAGATCTGATCTTTCGAGAAGGTATTTCCAAAGCAAACCTGGTCAGGTTCCAGATTTTAGAGATCTTTCTCTCAAGTTAAAGGGCCATTTAAATGGCTTTTGCACTAGCTGGCTCTGCTCTCTGCTCGGCATTATAGCATCACACCCTCCGGCCGGCTCCCATCTATTCCAACCGCCCCTTTTTTTAAATTTGGCAAGGCAGAAAGAGACGATTCACAGTACAGGATTTCCAAGATCTGAGCAGCCAACATAAGCTTTGAGATGGTTGCTAGATTTACTTCTTCTTCTTCTTCTTCTTCTTCTTCTTCTTCTTCTTCTTCTTCTTCTTCTTCTTCTTCTTCTTCTTCTTC
>JANHFS010004653.1:88083-102664 GCA_032467975.1 Trimeresurus albolabris
AGAGAGAGAGAGAGAGAGAGAGAGAGAGAGAGAGAGAGAGAGAGAAGGGAAGCGCAAGTGCCTCTCTGTCTCTCTCTGCAAATGGCAGAAGAGGCTGGGAGCCGCTGGAGAAGGCTCAAAGAGCCACATGCGGCTCCGGAGCCACAGGTTGCCGACCTATGCCTTATACCATTTCAGACAAATGGCTCTCCAGTCTCTTCTCGAAAACCTCCAGTGATGGAGCACCCACAACTTCTGAAGGCAACTTCCATTCCGCCGGTTAATTGTTCCAACTGTTAGGAAATTTCTCTTTAGTGCCAGGTTCTTTCTCTCTTTGATTAGTTCCCATTCATTGTTTCTTCTTCTGCCTTCGAATGCTTTGGAAGATAAGTTGATCCCCTCTTTTTTTACAACCATTTGTTTAGTGGCCGCTCAAAGTCACCATGGCAATGAAAAAAGTGGCTTATGACCATTTTCACAATTGCAACCATTGCAGCATCCCCAATGGTAAATAAGATACCCTCATTTCCTTCCAGATATTTGAAACATGTCTTTCCGTTTGGATGTAGAACACCCCAAATTAGTTTTTCTCTATGCAGAACATCTTTACTTTAGTGCAGTATACCCAAAGGAGCTTTGGGATCTAATTCATTCTGAAAATCAATGACCTAGCTCTGTGTCTTTTCCATTCCTGGCAAATTGGAGATTCTGAGAAATTAAAAAACAAATGACTCAGAAAGATGACTGGCTTTTTTGAGAGAGAGAGGGATTGTGTTGGCATGCTTGCTGGTGAAATTGACTTTTATCCTATTAAAAAAAATAAAATTTTACAAGATTCCAAGGATCTCCACCAATTAAGCTATCCAGGGTTCTTACATTGTTTATATTTCAGTGGAAAAAGCATCCTACCTTATGTATTGCTCTGAATATTCTTTTTAAGATACACACAATTAGCTAGTTTGCCATAAAACTGCTACCACTGCTATGGATAAAGACATGTCATGCCACCCCCAACTCAGCTCTGTAATGTTTTTTAGCATAAAGAGAATTCTGCTTTTCTTCAGGAAAAAAAAAAAGAACTGGATTTATGCTGGCTATCTCTTGTGACAGCCTGTCTTAGGAATTATTGCCATATCGTGATCCTGGGAGAAGTGTGTGAAAATCTCAGTGCGTGACCTTTAACTATTACTGCATGCAAAGCTCAGGACCAAAGAAAGTTCTTATTTCTATTCTTGTCCGGAGCCTGACAGATTTCATCTCAAAAGTTCTGAAGGAGCTGGCAGATATTATCTCAGAACCATTGCACCATGTCTTTCAAAAATCCTGGAGCACCTGAGGATTGGAAAAGGGCTGATGTGGTTCCCATCTTCAAGAAAGGGGAAAAAACGGTCCCAGGAAACTACAGACCAATCAGTTTAACGTCAATACCTGGGAAGATCCTAGAAAAGATAATCAAAAAACAGATCTGGGAACAACTAAAAACAAACAAAGTTATAACCAGTAGCCAGCACGGATTTGTTAAAAACAGATCGTGCCAAACCAATCTTATTTCATTCTTCGACAAAGTGACTAAACTAATAGACCAGCGAAGAAGAGGGGGTCACATTATTCACCAAAGCTCCAGAAGGAAGGACGAGAAACAATGGTTGGAAACTGATCAAAGAGAGAATCAACCTGGAATTAAGAGGAAACTTCCTGACAGTGAGGACAATTAACCAGTGGAACAACCTGCCTCCAGAAATCGTGGGGGCTCCAACACTGGAGATTTTTAAGAAGAGGCTAGACAGTCATTTGTCTGAGGTGGTATAGGTTCTCCTGCTTGAGCAGGGGGCTGGACTAGAAGACCTCCAAGATCCCTTCCAACTCTATTCTACTCTAAGAAGCCTTTACAGTATTAATAAAATTATTCAGCAATTTAGCAAGACCTGAGTAGATAGCATTGTTTAGCACTTTGATAAATAGGCTCAGAGAGGGTGATTCTTCTTCCAATGTGACAACCAATGGAGTTTTGATTTTACAGGTAGTCTTTGACTTACAAATACAATTTGGCCCAAATTTCCCATTGCTAAGTGAGACAGTTGTTAAGTGAGTTTTGTTTGCCCCATTTTACAGGCTTTCTTGCCATGGTTGTTCAGTGAATCACGCCAGGGTAAATCTAGCTTCCCTATTGTTTTTGCTTGTCATATCTTCAGATGTGACATATTTTTGCTGTCATCTCTTAAGGCAGTGGTGGCGAACCTATGGCACGGGTGCCAGAGACGGCACTCAGAGCCCTCTCTGCGGGCACATGTGCCGTCGCCCCAGTCCTAGGCCTTCAGCTGGGTTTTATAAAACCTTTTCGCTTTAGGCCTCCGCCGTGTACCAAAAAAAAAAGATTCAATCAGTCAATTTCAACTTCTCGCGGAAAAAAAAAGATTTTGCAAAGTTGGAATTGATTGATTGAACCTTTTAGTCCCACCCAGTCTGCTGTTATCATCGCAGCCACGCCCACCCAATGGGCCACACCCAGCCAATGGCCACACCCACCCGGCACCCGACGATGCATAAGTGGGTTTTGAGTTGCAGTTTGGGCACTTGGTCTCTAAAATGTTTGCCATCACTGGCTTAAGGTGTCATTGAATAAACGGCCATTAAGTGAGGAGCGTCTGTACTTCACACAGGGTGTGTGTGTGTGCCTCTTTAGCAAGGCTTCTCTTGATGTTTGGATCAGATGAGGAGACTCATGCTTGGGAAGACAGTCTCTGATATGTGCTACATTATAGGTGTGTGTGTGTGTGTTTATAGGTGATAGCCAGCACTTCCATATTTCATAGTTACCAATATTCAGAAATGACAGCTCTGCCATCTCTTTCCTTTCTGCTGAGTAAGCTCTGTGGATTCTTTTGACGTCTTCCTCCCCCCTTTAAGATGTAAATTAAGCACACACAGGTGATGTTAAAAAAAAAACCCAGCTGTCTAAAGAACCCACCGCTTTTAATCTTTTATGCCATTATCTTCATTGTCTTTTGATTTTTTATGTAATTATTTTAATTGTGCAGGAAGACAAACCATTAGTTATGCAGAATTTGGTGGCTTCCCAATACCGGCCTTCCCTGCTTCTTAGAAAACCACATCCTGTACAAAATCCTCCCTCCCACATTCCACACTCTCCAGAAACTTTTAAATGTTATTTTGGAAGTCATTTTAATCATTCAAGCGCCTTCCTTCCTTCCTTCCTTCCTTCCTCTCTTCCTTCCTTCCTTCCTTCCCACATGAAACATTCATGCCTTGAAATAATATTGCTGCATGATGCATGATGCCGCATGCCTGGACCTAGCAAACGTGTATCTGAAGCAAAGCCCTCAAGCAACAAAGATGTTGTACAAGCCATTTCGTTTTTAGATAACGAGACAAAGTTATAAGCAAGATAGAAGGGTGAATGAATTAATCTCTGCAACACTCTGCAAAGAAAACCCAGGGAACTTGAGAAAAAGAAGCCTTTTATTTGCGGCATGCTGGAAAGATTAATGTTCTCACTCTTTATCTTGCATATAACACTGTACTGTTATCTAAAAAATGAAAAGGCTTGTACTGTGTCTTCATAGTTTGAGGGCCTCCAAAGATTCCATCATGGACTATTCAGGGTAGAAATGGGCAGCCGTTCTTTCATAAGAGGCCACAAGTACAATTTTTTGGAAAGCTGTAGGGTGCAGTGGTTAGGACAGCAGTGACCTATATGGATAGAGATAGGACTTCATAGTGAAGGAGCACAATGAATGGCTCATGAGTTAGGAGGCTGGGCTGATGATCGGCAGACTTGCTGCTGCCATGGGGTGGGTGAGCTCCCGTCACATGCTTCAGCTCTGCTGTCCCAGCAGTTCGAAAGCAGATGACTGCAAGTAGATAAATTGGTACCACTTCTGTGGGTACCTCAAATGGAACCCCCAACTGGGCAGCCCTCATGCACTTATAATGTCACCGGCAAATCCTTTCACCATAGAGGCACTTCGGTGCTTCCAACAGAAAAGTATTAATGTTAGGACCTCATGCTTTTCAGGATGATATCTTTTTTAAAAAAAAAAATCATTAAATATACTTAAGGGCATGTGTGTTTCTAAATTCAACGTAGTTGGAAATAATTTCATTGATTTTTGCAATGCTAAGGGGCTCCAAAAATGGGTTGAGTGGCTATGTGTGATTCTTTTCTTGGGTATTCACACGGAAGAAACAGCCATCCAGTTTTCATTGTATAAGAGAACAAATGAAATTTGCCAAGCAAAGGTGGCAAAGTTGACTTCTTCTGCACCTCATAAACCATACAGGCAGGACCTGCAAGTGAGAGACAACAGTTACTTGTATGTGTTGGAGCCAGACTAATTTGTGTTCAAGTAAGCCATGATTGTCTAGTGGATGTTTGGGTTTGTGCGACACATAATAATTAATCAATTTCACCTCCATCTATTTTATTGTATGAAGTCAATCATTGCCCAATTTGCCCCAAAATGGGTTAATCATTGTTAAGTATGCAGTGCAAATGAAGTTACTGGATAGCTAAGGAAACTGAGTAGACTCTTATTTAATTTCTGTTGCCTTTATCATGAATGAAAGCCACTGACTTCTAGCAATGAAAAACATTCAGATTCAAAGCAAATCCAACTGTAAGATATGGAATCATCTAATATCTTTGTAATGTTGTAAGTATTAATGCCAAGCAAAGGAAAATCAGAAGTCCAGGTAGCTCAAATGAATATAAAGGTTTATTGCAAGCTTGCACTCTCTATAAAAAAACTGAACTTCTAACAGTTAAAGCAAATTGGCAGTAAATAAGAGTCAATGGGCATGAAGGGACTCAGGTCTGATGAAGCATTTGACCCCTCCCTTGGGCTCAACCTGATCAACTTCTACAAGCAAGAACTAGATCAACTATCTTTGCTGTAAATGATATCAATTTATTGAAGTATAATCTTTTCCAATTTATTACCAGTAGGGAAGTGCAGAATTAATGGATCCAGTAATGGAATAGGTCACAGAATTCAAGAATTTTGGTTTCATGTTGAATGTCCTCCAGGACCATGGTCCTCCAGGACCATGCCATTCTGGGTGGTTTAGTTGATGGTTTGCAAATGCAAACCCTCCAGAAATAGCTCAATTTTGACTCCATGGTTCCAAAACAAGCCTATGTAATCTGGAACGCCATTGTTTGTGACACCTCAACTTGCTTCTAGTTTGGAGAAACTGATTCTAGAAATCAGAACTGCATAATCCTGACGGGAGGAAAATGTCCTCAAGAATAGTCTGTTCCCAGATCAGTAATGTTTTCCTTATTATCAATATGCAGCATTTGTTGTAGAGGAGATGAAGAGAAATTGTCTGCTCCTCCTATGCAGAAACTGTCAAGCAGACCTTCCTGCTTCCGATCACCCAGTTCAGTGGAATGCAGAATCAACAGTAGGAGCCCCTTTGATGGACTGAACAATTGTTTTGTCAGTGGAGCAAAATCTTCTGTCTCTGATGTCATGGAGCTGTTGGTTCAATATACCTTTCTAACCGCTTTTGATTGAATGATAAAGATGCTGCTGAGTTTTCATCAGCAATGCCAAAGATCATCTGAGAGAAGCTGTTCTGGTAAAGAAAACATGAACTTGGGTTCCTTTAGGGCTGACAGCTTGGGGTTGATTTACCGGATGCTTTAGGTGGCACTGTTGTGTCATGTTGAGAAGTAGCAATACACCAAAGAGAGTTCCTGGGATTTGCCCCTGAAACACTAGGGGAGATTAGATGTTGTTCCTCACAGATACTTTAGCTGTCAGGCCAACAGATTTTTGGACCTTTGTATCTTAGCAAGTTGTTGTAATCACATTATTATTATTATTATTGTTATTATTATTATTATTAATAATAATAATAATAATAATAATAATAATAATAATAATAATAAACTACAGAAATATACTACCGTATTAGGAAAGAAAGTGCTTCACTTTCAATCCAGAACTCCACCTTTTCAAAATAACTTTACTTCACTCTGAACTCTCTTAATTGCATTTGCAACTTCTAGCAAAGTCAGCTTCTTAGCTATGCTTTAAACTCTTTCAACATTTTTTTTTGTTTTAAATGATGTCCCTATTAACCTTCTTCAGAATGAGCTAAATCTCTGGATTCTCTATCAATCTGTGCACTATTTTTCTTTTAAACAGCTGTTCCCTTCACAGCCACATATTAACATATTGCTCTGTACAAAAGAGTCCATTAAATATATGCAGCAGTTCCAAACTAGATGTTGGTCTTTAACAAAAGCTATTATATGCATATCTATTCAGAAATAAGTCTCATTGAATTTCATGGCATTTGCTCTATAAGATTGCAGGCTAAATAGAGCAGAAGTAACGATCTGGCAATACAATGGCATCTCCACACACAGACACACACACACACACCAGCTTTTTGATATCTCCTCCATTCTTGTAATCCTGAGTTAATCCATTTTGCATTCCTTGTGGTTTAGGATTTAAATATTGAACTTGCATAAGATTCTGGAAGAGAGAAATTGTGAAAAATAAAAGTAAATGAGACTAGCCTGTTCTGAAATCCCCAGAGCTATAGCTCTAAAGAATTTTGCTATCTTCAAAAGACAGATTGGATCTATCCAGCCTGCTTGCATTCTTCTTGTTCTCCATGACCTTGATTCTCTTCATGTCTGCCTTCTTTCCACTTCTCTTTTACTCTCTTTTGAATGAATGGCATTTCTGCATATCAAGTCAGGCCTCTCCAGCACGCTTGTTCTTTTGATAAACCTCACACTGAGATCATTCAGGCAAAGCAGGATTTTAGTTTGATATCAGCAAGATGACAGTTCCGTTGATGCATGTGTGTGCAGCATGCAATGATACTGTAAAAATTTGGATGTCACCTTGGCCATGCTTTAAGTTGATAAAAAACCATAAGGTGGTAATGACCTAGCTGACTTGCAGCACTGTTTTATTTATTTATTTGTCTGTACTTCATATTTCTTAACCATCAATCTCCCTTAGACACTAGCTATAACACTAAAGGGGAAAAAAATCTAACAGAATGTTTGTAGCTCAAAGTACCCTGACCAAAATGTTTAGAAAGAATTTAGTTGGAGGGCAAAAATCAATAAGGTCTTAATTCTGTAATAGAGTTTAAAACAGTGAAGCTTTGTTTACAGCTTCTCTCTACGAAGAATGGGAAAATGAATGAATGAATGAATGAATGAATATGGTGAAATCAGTTCCAAATGATTAAGTGGATATTAAAATTGTGACTGATATTGGTATACTCTGGAAATCTTGATGAAGTTTTAGAACTTTCAGAATCTTAGGTGACATTTCTCTTTGAAATGTCATTATTTTCCTTTAATAGCTGGGCCAACTGACACATACAGGAGATATATTGTATATGGTTCTTCAAATTCTGATCTGTCGGATATATCTGAAGGCCTACAGATCACCTGCAACTATTTTATCACAATTCCCCTAGGATAATACTAATTTGGATGATACTCAGTTGAAATTTTAACTGGTATGCTTGGAGGATAACTTACATTTGAAAATGAATGGGGGAGAGGAAGGGCATTGTGTCTACTAGCATTCCTAGAATTCTTAGGAAATGTTCAGTACCACTGTTGATTGTCTTTTTCTGGAGAATTATAGCCTTAGGTTTCTGGGATAAAGTTCTGAGCTGAAAGTACTACATTGGTTCTTAAATATAATTTATGAAATTAATATTGCCCTTTCAGTCACAACACAGTCATCAGTGATGGTGAACCTTTTAGAGACTGAGTGCCCCAAAACCGCCTCACCTGCCCGCACTCCACCTGTGCTCTGCCTGCCTGCAGGGCCACTCACCGCCTCCATGGCCTGCTGCAGCAGATCGCCCAGGTAGCTTTGCAGTGCCATGGCAGCCCCATCCTACCCCTGCACCCCGCAGCATCATCTGCACGCGATGGGATGCAAGAGCCGAGCCTTGTTCCTGCTGCCTGGCTGCCATGTCTTTGGCTGCACTGCTCCGCATGGGCCATTCCTGGGGGAGATTCTCCTCCAGGGGGGGCTGCTGGTGAGGAGGGGGCTGTGGGAGAAGGCAGGGCTGGGGCAATGGCACGCATGCCCACAGAGAGGGCTCCGAGTGCCACCTCTGGCACGTGTGCCATAGGTTCGCCACCACTGACCTAGCCCATATTGACTATCCTGAAATAGCAGACATAGACATTGTTGGTTTTTGGAGAGCATATTACCGAAAGATTTAGGGGTTACAGACTACACTGTATAGTGCTGATGGCTTTATCAGAAGATCCTATTAAAATGCATGTTTTATCTTTACTGACCTCTCTGGGAATATGAGGGAACTATCTGAACTTTAGCATTGTACCCTCAGTAGGATTCTGTATTTCATTACACTATTCCACTGTCAGTGGGGAGATATCAGGCTGCTTATATATAATAAGAATTCTGAAGAAGGGAGTTAAATCAAAAGCCTGCTTCACTCAGCCAATAAACTAAGGAAAAACATTACTGGGCCCATGGGAACAACCTGACTTATTATTATTACTTTTAATTAAAACACATTTATATACCAAAAGCATCATTTTTTATTTAGAATGCCTCTGGGCTCAACATAGTCACTATGGAAGAAACTTTATAAAAGGAAAGTTCCTCTGTGGCAGCCATTTTGTGAGATACTTCAAGAAATAATTTCATAATTCTACTGGGACCATCAGGCTAGACTGAACTGTTTAAAATTTTATACACACCCACAAAATACACACACCACACTCACACATGAAAGAAATGCTATTATATATCCTTTTAATATGTGACATATTACTTAGAGTTCAAATTCTTATTTTAAATTTTGCAGTGTTTAATTTTTTTTCTTTGTTTGCTTTACAGGGGACACATCCAAATGGCCATATTAAAATGCTATTTTTACTAATCCTTGAGCTAGCAGAAACAGTATGTCAGCACAAAATCTGTTTGCCCTGGTTACTGACCCCTATTCTGCCATAATAAGGCTGATAACTGGTGCTGTACTGTTTAATACAAGACAACTTCAGAAAGGCTACTAGCACTTTCTCCCAGCTTCACTTTCCTTCTCCCCCAAACTTCATCTCTGGTAGGGAAATAATCTATCTATCCTAACATGGATTGGGACAGACTGGTCAAGTATAAGGGAATGTTTGGAATGGTATGTTTGGCTACCTAAGAGAGGCACAGAGGTGAGGTCAATCAGGCTACTTCTCAGTGAAGAACTAGAAATCCTGTATCCAAAATTTGCCCAGCTAATGGGTGATAGACATGAGGGAAACAGCACAGGATGAAGCAGAAGGCTGAAACTTTTAATAACCCAGCACTATCCTCAGTTAATGCAGCAAAAGAAAAGCAGTTCTGACGTGAGTCCAATCCTTTCTGGCAATACCCAGAAGTAATCGAGGAATGTTCATAGAGTAAGAATGGAATAGGAGAAATGGATGGATGTTTCTGTAGAAAGAAAGTCTCCAACCTCTTTCAGCCCTAATCAAAATGCCCATAAAAAGTAGTTCCATCAAGTAGAAGGGAGAGGAGACCCAAAAAGAGCTGGAAACATCCCTTTCTTGTTTCATTGGTGATCACATTGTTCATGAAGCATCTTACATTGTGGCAAAAATTGTGTCTGGAGAAGAAGGAAAACACGAAACCAGCTAATAAATAAGATTAAGTTGCATCTGTTGTAGCCTGGTGATAAGATGAAGGTAATGTAATCAGCACATGCCATAAAAATAGTATTAGACCATGTTCATGTTAGTGAGGATGAGCCTAAAGACATATCTTAATGCTGATAGAACTGAATATCTCACTAATAAGCACTACATTCAGCTAAAGATGGTTTAACATGGGTGACTGTTTTTTAATTCCTACCATGAATTGATTATTATTATTTTATAACTTCACATAGAAGAGAAACAAGTACTTGAAGAGATAGAATAATGGCTCTGTACTACATTTCCAGTGAATCTACATTAGAAGATATAACTCAGAGTAAAAACTTTGAAAAGCCTAGTCTCTTAGAGATAATGGGCTAGTTTAAAGGATAACAGATATGTTTCATGAATCAAGAAAGCTCACAAAATGATAATTCTCATAAACTTAAAATACAAACATTAACTAGCACAATACAGTATAAAGATGCTAGAACAGGGGTCCCCAACCCCTGGACTGCAGCCCACCTCTGGGCTTGAACTGTTTGGAACCAGGCTACAGAAGTGATGGGTGAGTGCATGCATGCATCTCCACTTGCACAAGCAGGTGAGCTCACACATGTGCTCCATTTGTGTAAGTGGCAGGCACGTATGCCCACTGCTCATGCAAATGGAGTTGCATGCATGCCCTCGCCTGCTGCTTGCATGGAACCATCCCCTCTCTCTCCTTGCCAGTCCACAAAGCCAGAAAGATTGGGGAAATCTGTGTTAGAAGATGGAATATATGTAAAGAATATTTTTAAGGTACAGGATCCAGAAAGTTTGTAAAAAAAAGGAAAGAAGGCAACTATTAATTTGTTTGTATTTATAATATGATACACAATTTAAAAATATAGCAATACAACAATATATTATACACAGACATATTTTCTGGAAAGCCTGAAACAATTAGTAGGCTGAAGGAGACACTGGGTGACTTGTACAATCCCATGACTATTGTTAGAAATTTGGCAAATGTCTTAGAAACATCTGAAGTTTAGTCTCATAGGAGGATAACAATAACCTCCTGTTCAGAAGAACAATTAAGATTTCTGACAACTGATATTATATGTTCTGTTTTCCATTTAGGATATAGCAAATACTCTAACAGTAAATGAGATACAGACTCTCTTGCTACATAGGATCATATACAGAAACATAGGAGATGCTGATGTAATGTCATCTTAACAGTTAACTCTACAATTTGGGCCAAAGTGAAAAGTCTTCTGTGTAAAAATAGTTGGGGCTGAACCGAGGAAGGATATTTACTGAACTGCAATGCAAGTGGGAAATTCTGGTTCTTATTTGTTTGAAGGTTTAGGTCCCAAATCCTAAATTTGAGGTGAACTGATTTCATCAGGGATGAGACCAAGGATAAAATAAATACTTCATATTTTGTTTCTTTTGGCCATTTTTTTAAAAAATGGAGTACATCTATATCTAGCATCAGCCTTTTCCAATTTGTTATCGTCCATATATGTGGAAAGATTCTCAGCCAGGGATTCTGAAAATTACACTCCTGACACATTAGGAAGTGTCAGATTAAAAAAGACAATCCTTTATGGTCTCCAATTTAAGTTGCTGCTACTGACCAATGTATAATATCACATATTAAAATCTTGCTATGTAACTCTGTTTTCAATCTGTCTAGGTGAATCTGAAGAAAATCCGGTGTGTCCAATATTTATGTAATTAAAAATAAGCCACCAAAAATCAATTTAAATGTGATTTTCAAATGTATTTTCTCTTAAAAGGCATACTTTAAAAAAATGTGTAGTCTTATAATCTATAATAGAAGAGAAAAATAAACAGTAAGCAATGCAATGTTCAGAGTGATGTGCACTATGCAATACTTTCCTCCCAGTAAGTTGAGCTGGGGATCAGCTCTCAAAACCTTGTGTGATTTGTTCTAAAGTATTCTTGCTAAATGATTTGTAAACCAAGATATCTGCCTGTTATTTAGTGCAGTCCTATCCCACAGTTATTCTTTGGATTACTGCTGAACAAAATGGAAACTAAGCCCGTTTTCTAGCTAAACTAGGGGTGTTTTCATTCCTGTGTGATTTCTATATTTCTTTAAGGGTTTTATTATGCAGGGTTGTCTCTGATTTTTATTATTTCATCAGGTTTCTGGTCTCTAGTCACTGTCTTATACTCAACAGCAGAAACCTCAAATGACCAGGGAGTTTTGCAATTGTAAAACAGAATTACTTGCCTATTCAAACTGAAATTGCTAATTTTCATCAATGAAATGCCAGCTGTTTCAGCTTCAGTGTACTAAGTGCTCATTTACAAAGATATGAAACTGCAATAGCATCAAGGTGAGATACGAAAGAGAATACAACCTAGCATATAAATTAAGAACACAGGAATTAATCAGAACCCACCTGGTTATTTCTAGCTTCCCAGCAGCTTTATTGGAATGTGGCAGGAAGCCAGTATATTCCATTAGGGGACTTTGGATGCGGCATGTTAAACTTGACAGTGAACGTTAAGAATTCAACAACTCATTTGATTTATTTATTTTTTATTTATTTTTTTATTTTTATTTTTTCGATTTATACCCCGCCCTTCTCCCTTGTCGGGACTCAGGGCGATGGTTGCCATGGTTCTCATCTGAGGCTTCTTTATTTCACCACTGTGCATGAAACAATGCAATTAAAGGTGTAAATATTTTTTTATTATTCTTGGTTTGTTTAATATTTCAGGTATCGATGCAGCATACGTGAATAGAAAGAGCAACTAGCACATAAAACAATTGTGAACATGCAAACAACTCCAGTATATGTATTGAGATCTGCATGTGCAATGTTTCTCTCCTTCTGCCTTAATGTGGAAAACAAAGAAATAGCTCTGCATTTAACAAATTGTGACTATTAGTAAGACTTTTGGTCGCAACACTATTCAGTTTTAAGGTTCAGAGTGATTTCTCCTTGGAGGAGGAGAGGCCAGAACCTTCACTATGTAATCAAAGAACAGCTGAATAACATCTGTCCATCTGGTGACGGAGTCAGAGGAGCAAGAATCTAGATAGAAGGTCCTTCAGTCCATGATAATGAAGATGTATGCTTATTACAGATAGGAGAGTCCCTATCCAATCTAAGGAAAAATACTGAATTCAAATAAGCTAGAATTTTGGCATAAATATGTCTCAGAACTCAATGGGATGTTGGAATTAATTAGCATAATTCTTGCCATTATGCTATCTCATTAACATTTCTGGATTCATATATATCCTGCATTCTGAGTTCATAGTTGACTTTGGTTTAACTTTGGACTGTTAATGAAAACTCCGGGTTGAATCTTTGACTGCCTCCAGGTTGTATTGTTTCTGATTCCTGACTGTAAATTCCATTAAAAAAAAATCAGATTTGGTTAGGACAACCAAGGAGTTGCTTGACAAATGGATAATGGTTTATAAATGCATTTTTTTTATTAATGGCAATTTTGCATCACAATAAAGTCATTTGAATTTGGGAGAGAGAGTCAAATGACTTCAGGTCATATAGTAAAAGATGGTGCTTTTTTCAGGAAAGTATGCACATAATTATAAAGTAATGTCCTTTTTCTTAATGATAGAAGCCATATAGAACATGGAGAAAAACTCATGAATCACCACACTGCTAAGGATGGTGATGTTTCTTTTGTTTCATTTTGATGCTTACTAAAATGTGCAGTTTTTCATAACAGGAAGGATTTGAAGGTCCTTTAAAAAAAAAAAACAGGATGTGAGAGAAAAGCAGAAGCATTTACCCAGTCCAGGTTAAGGTCTGATCCTTAAGTACTAAATGTCTGATTTACATTTCTATGCGTTCAACCGAGTTTATGGTAATGGTGGTTACATCTTTTCTTCATTAACAGCCAAATGACAAGGAGAAGTAATGTAATTCTATCCATACTGGGAATAATCTGTGTGTGTGTCATAGTTCCAATAGATGAAACCAATTAAAAGAACTTCAGGGCAAATATTTCTTCCTTAAAGAACATTTTATTTAGGAAACAAAGTATCGGCAGCTACATAGGTGAACCCAAGATTAAAATTCCCCTGTTACAAAGTAACAAGTTGCAATTCCCACCCCAGAAAGGCTGTCATAAATCACATTCACCAATTATTCTAAAACGCTGGCTCTCCTCCCAACTCTTCAACCCACCAAAACTTTTTCTAACATTGACCATGATTCTCACATAGTTGTAATTGTTACGGCTAACTGAAACAGCTCAAGCATTTCCCCCTCCCTCCTTCTCCATCTGAAAATACTAAACAACAACACAATGAAAGCAAAAGGTAAAATGGCTACAGTTTCTCAATTGTTACAGTGCTGACATTGTGTGTGTGTGTGTGTGTGTGTGTATTTGTGTGTAAGCTTCTCATTTATTTCCTCCTAATGCGATGTTGGAGTATATAGATATTGGTGTGGAGATATGTCTTTGGATATCTGACTTCTTCAAAAATTCTAAGGTTGCCTGTTTTTAGTTCTTGACTGATGTTTCCAGTTCATTAAACAGTATGCAAAACATTTAGTGGGCAAAAATGAAAAATCAAAGTGATTACCTGGGGAAGAATGAATATGTGCAACACAGTGTTTTATATAGATACCTTATATCCTCAGAATCATTCATACGTCTTGGACTATAACAATCTTACATTTGGAAATAATACCTTAGAGTATTTTTTTATTATTAAAAGATGAATGGCAATATGTTTTTGCAATGCAAAGTAGGAAATGTGCCCCTAGAATGTTTTTGAATTCTGTATTTTCTCAGCCAACGGTTGGAAGCTGTAGCCCAATCATCTCTGGATCTTTATGGTCAGAGCCAGGGCTTTTTTTCTCAGAGAAAAGGTGGTGGAACTCACCTCCCTCCCCTGGCCACGCCCCCACCCAAACCTGG
>JANHFS010004654.1:5238-25343 GCA_032467975.1 Trimeresurus albolabris
ATCAAGCCCCTCCTGCCAGCTGCCCCCCCCCAGCTATTGCTCTGCAGCCCACCTGATCTGCAAGCCAGTCCAGCGAGCCTCTGCCCAGAAGTGCCCCCCCACTCCTGCCCACCCTGGCAAGCCCTTGCTCAGAAGCCCCTCACCCCCTCCCAGCTTTCTGTAGCAGCCCTGAGTCCAAAGCCTCGGCCAATAGACTGTCCAAGCGGCCACCCTGGTCCCCGTCCCGTAGCTCAGAACCGGCCCAGTATGTGGGACAGAAGCAGCCCTCCAGGACAACCCTGCGGAGTCGGCCAGGGCCCAGAACAGCCCCTTCTTGCTTGAGGGGTATATGGGGGTCTTTCCTACGTGTTAATATATTGAACACGACAGTATATGTCTTATATGTTGTTGGAGAGTTGGTCTTATATAGTGTAACCAAGTTTATGTTCTACAATGTGGTGTCGGGAGGTTATCGGTGGTTCTTTGGAATTACGATCCCGTAAACAGGTCCCCTAATTATGATGGGGGAAGGGAGAGCTTTTTTTTTAAAAGGGGGGGCAGATCGTGAAGGATATAAGGATACCGAAGGCTTTTCCAGAGCTGAAGGAAAGGAACAGTTGTTTTTGTTGTTGTTGTTAATTGCGAAGTCGTGTCCGACCCATCGCGACCCCATGGACAACGTTCCTCCAGGTCTAGTACTAAGGTCTTAGTACTAAGTACTAAGTACTTAGTACTAAGTTCCTCCAGGTCTTAGTACTAAGAACTAATTTAGAAGGGGTGTCTGGATTCAACATCAAACCGGGATGCTATTGGACACCGATAATCCAGTCAGGGGTGAGAACCACAACGGGGGGGGAAATCTTGCAATTTTGCGTGGGAACTTTAGATCTAGCCTTGCTTTTGCTGCAACCACTATTCCTTAGTGAAAGAGCCTATCCCTTCAACCAAATGGAGTCGAGAGTCTTTCTTTCCCAGGGCCCGACCTGGGGCAGGTCTGACACTTTTCTTCTGGGAAATATTCTGAGCACAGGGAAACATAAATAAGCGTGGATTGCATTTGCACACTGGTGCTTTCTCTCAAAACACTCAGGGAGACAAAGAACCGCCGTGTACTGTCAGTCGAGGAGATGCACAAAGTTCAGGTGGGGAATCAAAGAGGTTTTTTAATGAGCCCAGCAAAACCTGCTTGTCACTAGACAAATTAAACCGATTGCTTCACATAACACGTCAAAGACTCTGAACCAAAGCAGATCCATCCAACTCCTTAGACACGAGGTTAAACTGCGAGAGTTTTACCCACTACTAGGGGAAAAGATTGCTATGAGAAATTAAACCAAGCGCTGGTGGAACACAAACGCGGTTACAAATACATCGCAAGCTGCTAAAAAACAGCACAGAATTAGCACAAACGTTCACAATGACAGTCTGGGTAAGGTCAATTTCCTCTAGCCTCTGGGGTACTAAACAGATGCACAGGGCCAAGAAAACAGCCCGAGAAAGACGTTAACAGCCTGGCTGCTGGTCAGGTGAGGAAGTCAAACAGCGGGCTGTCCCATCACGCCAGAGGTGGACGCTCACTTCTTCCTGCCCCCTCTCTCTTTGAGGGCCAAGTGAATCACTGACCCGCTGGTCATGTTGTAGTAAGCCAAGGAGTTGGAATCTTTGATGAAGATGCCCTGAAAGACACAAGACCGGTTTCAAGACCAAGGATTAGGAGTGACATGATAGCAGTATTCCAGGATTTGAGGGGTTGCTACAAAGAAGAGGGGGTCAAAATATTTTCCGAAGCACCTGAAGGCAGGACAAGAAACAACGGATGGAAACTGATCAAGGAGAGAAGCAACCTGGAATTTAGGAGAAACTTCCTAACAGAGAGAACAATTAATCCATGGAACAGCTTGCCACCAGAAGTTGTGGGTGCTTCATCACTGAAGGTTTTTTTTAAAAAAAAGAGACTGGATAGCCACGTGTCCGAAATGGTATAGGGTCTCCTGCTTGGATTAGAAGACCTCCAGCATCCCTCCCAGCTGCATTCTGATTAAGATCCTGATTAAAATGGTGCCAAAACCCAGAGTCACAAAATAAAAAGCAGAACTAATGGTAAATCCTCCGACTGAGGAATGAAACGGGTTACATAAACAATTGCAAGAATCAGGGGGAAAAAAAGACAAGTCACTTCCATTTCCAAGGCCTGCTGACTCACCTCATACTGGAGCTTCTGTTTCCCGGCAGGCATGCCGGTGGCCTCGTGAATCTTCACCTTGATAACGGAAACCTGCAGGCCGAAGAAAATGGGACCCCTTTAGCAGAACAAGGTACAACATCAGAGAGAGGTTTCCTAACAGTGAGGACAATCAACCAGTGGAACGTCTTGCCACCAGAAGCTGTAGGTGCTCCATCACTGGAGTTTTTTAAGAGGAGACTGGACAGCCACTTCTCTGAAATGGCATAGGGTCTCCTGCTTGAGCAGGGGGTTGGACTAGAAGACCTCTAAGATCCCTTCCAGCTCTATTCTGATTGGTTGAGAGGCATAAAGGTCCCCGGTATTTTGCCATAATGGGCAGTTAACACACACACAGACTCGACTGCATTTTAGAGACAGGAACTCCTTGACTTGCAATCGTTCATTTAGCGACGATTTGAAGTTGCAACGGATTGGGTTTTCTCCAGGACTCAGGTCAAGCCAGCAAGCTGGGGCCACAAATAGTTGGGTTTATTAAGAAACCCATCACTGTCTCTACGTCATACTGGTTTTTTAAAGCTATTTGCTAGTGTATGGACTACAACTCCCAGAATCCCTCAGTCACAATATACATACCTGGTCGGAGAGGGGGAGGGTGAAGACCAGCACTTGGCCATTCAGCTTCCATTCCGTTTTGTCCTGCATGTTGGGGACTTGGACTTTGACAGTGACCGGACCCTGGGGGGAGCAGAGACGAGAGCACAAGGCCCAAGAACGATCACTGAACTTGAGTTGAAATGGAAAGAGGGCCATTTTCTGGGGCTGTTTTAGAAAGGGCTGGTTCCAACTGCCTCCCTATGGAAGCATTTCACACAACTTATGACCAAAACTGTGGGCTCGGTTACAGTCATAAGCCGAGGACTATCCGAACGGAACTTCTAAAGCAGCGTTTCTGAAAAGCTCGGCTGGGGAATTCCGGGAGTTGAAGTCCAGACTTCTTCAACGGGCCGAAGCTTTTCAGAAACCCTGTCCTAAAGGGTGCGAAACTCGCTAGAGCGACCCCGAGGAAATGACAGATTTACCACAAAGCGTGTTACAGGTGACCCTCGACTTACAACCGTTCCATTTAGTGACCATTCAAAGTTAAGACGCCACTGGGAAAAAATGACTTATGACATTTCTCATACATGGGACCGCTACAGCATCCCCGGGGTCGCCCGATCGAAATTCAAACACTTGGCAACCGACTCCACCTTGTGACGGTTGCCGTGTCCTGGGGTCCTGTGATCCCCTTTTGCGACCTTAAGGTCGATGGGGAAACCCGATTTGCTCAGCCACCGTGTTCCTCGCTTAACAGCTGTGTAGCAAGCAAGGTTGCAACGTGGGGGCAAAGCTCCCTTCACTGCCTTGCTTAGCAATGGACACGTGGAGGCTGTTTTCGGTCGTAAGCCGAGGACTGCCTGCCCTGCGTTAAGGGCCCAACTCTGCACCTTGTGTCTGCGTAGAAACTCTTCCTCCGGCATCAGATTTTCTTCGGACTTCAGTTTCTTAGAGGCCGGCTCATCGTCCATGGGAGGTGGGGGGTGAACTGGAGGCACGGAGGACGGACCAGAGACAGGAGCGACTGGTGGAGCTGGGACAAAGGCTGTAGCAACAGAAACACTTGCTCGATAAAGAGAACTGCAAGCAATATTTGGAAGGCAGCGGGGAGGGAGGGAGGGACAGGGCTGCACAACGTCCTGAAGCAGAGGGGGGGGCAAATAGGGTCTTAAAAAGGTTGTTTCCACGTCTGCTTCGGAATTAACAGACGGGCTCTTTCTTGGCTTGCGTAAATGGCCTCTTGCAAGAAGCAGTCACAAGAGGCCATGTTAAGCGGCCCTTTCCTTTGGAGAGGCTACTGAGTTTTGCAAATGTCAGCTGCTGCTGCTCCCCCCTGTAGGCAACAATGCAGGGGCCCAAAGGCACACTCTGCATCTGCAGGAAGGACTACGGCTCTTCAAATACGAGACCCATTTGACACCCCTTGCTTTTGAGGAGAAGATGCAAGAAAAAGAGAAAAAGAAAGTAACCAGTCGTAATTCCAAAGCAAAGAAGCTGTTGTTAAAAAGCAGGTCAGTTGAGCTGAAGCCCATGGGGGGCTGGCACCCCCCCCTTACCCAAAACACCACATAAGCCAGATACCCCATTGACCAAGAGTCTAAACTTCAGTCCCTCTAAAAACTAGGGTTTCGCAGGAGAAACATGATGGTTCAATAAGAGTGAATGCCTCTAAGCATCGTTATTAATGTTTAGCGAAACGGAGCCCTTTTTCTTTAGGATTCATATTAAAGGCCATTTCATGGCAGCTTGTCTCTGGCCCTTTCAATCCCGGGCTCACTGTTGCCATGTACCTTTAGTATACTTCTACTTGCTTTATGTTACGTTCATTGGGATAAGGCAATGCACGCAAGATCTGTTCTGTGGTTTCAATAAAGCATGGTATACTCTTTCGCCACCCCCACCCCCCACCTTTATGCTTGGCAAATGCTCAATCAGTTGATTGGCCTGGAATAACTGGGTTTTTTTTTCCCTATTTAAAGAGGAAGGATTTCAAAAATGTTCAACAGATGTCATCCGTGCGACAATCGAGGGGCGGACATCTTGACTGACGCTTGGTACCACCCAAGTGGGGGAAAAAAAAATCCTAACTGGCTGGCACAAATGTCTGTAGGGGTCCAGGCAGCATCCCCCAATGGTGTGATCAAAGAGCCGTCTGCTTTTACGTGCGCCTCCATTTTGTCTTCCTTGCACATACGTCTCAGGTGGGTTTTGGGCACCTCACTGCGGCTGCAATCTCCACTTTTTGTCTTTTTAACCAAACCAAACCGCAGACACTCCTGCTTGTTACCTTAGTAAGCCAATCGTTAACAGCTGCACGACGATTAGAGCAATGCAATGCAGCTCAGAGCAGGTCTTTTTGCAGGGCCCCCTAGGATGGATCCCTCTGTGCTCCGGCCTCGGGCTCCCTCCCAAAGGCGGAGCTCCGACATCTCAGTTAGCATGCAAACCATGACACCTCAAAAGAGCAGCAACAAATCAGGCCAAGAACTCTACAGGATCAGAAGTACTGACAGACAGACAGACATCACAGTGAGGAATTGCCAGGGTCCCACCCTGGACAGACAGAAGAAGTGAAGGCATGCAGATCAGAGCTGAACTTGAAGGTTAGCGATTAGCTGAGATCACAGCGACACTTAAGAAGTTTACCTTGACTGCTGACTGGTCCCTGTCTGTAGCCTATATTGTAACAATTAAATATCATTAGTCAACGGCTTAGCTCAACTGCAACTCTATGATCATCTGAGAGAGCTAGTTCAGTTTTTCATATTTTCAACCTGAAATGCAAATCCCACTCCACTCATTTACCCTGCACAAGGATGCTGCCAAACTCCATATAAGCATTTATATACTGTTTATAAACATTTATATACTGTCATATAAGCATGTATGTACCGAATTCTAATGATTTAAGATGGGTAATGTGCTTTAAAACTCCCAGTGCCCCCCCCCAAAAGGAATAAGAAACAAAAATAGAATGATGGACTGGATGAGAATAACAAGGTGTGCTAATTTTTGCAAAAGAAGATCCGTTGAGACCAAGGTTGGTAAATACTGCCTTTGTGAATAATCTCTACTTTTTTAGAGTTCTTTGGATAAAAGAACGTGTAAAATTAGTGTGCCTGAAGCCTGATCAGTTCTTTAAAAACAACCCAAAACAGAAGGCTGCCCTGAAAACAATTTAAGGAGAAAACATCCATTAAAGCATCCCATCTAAAGGAACGGAGGGGGACCAAACAATATCTGAATATAAATACTAAAGTCATTCAGTTTTTAATTAGTTTGCCAACCAGGTCACAACTGGCGTGGTTCGTGTAAATCTGTACAATTTAAAACCACAATGCTCTATATGTACCCTTATCAAGTCAGAATGTGGTTCGAGTCTGGCTTAAGCTTAATATTTTGCACAAAAGTAGCCAGTAGGCCAATGTCGGCCCCCTCACTATGAAGAACATTTACTTTCGGCTCGTGATATTTTTTGCAGCGGTAAAAAAAAATCTTACATGGAATTTTCTAACAAAACTGTGGAGCCTTTTGGGAATGCAAGCATGTTTGTTTTTTGTTTTTTGTTTAAATGACACCTTGTGAAGTTCAATAATGTTGAGGGCATGCAGGAGCTCTGAACGTTGGGAAGGATGTTATCTCCAGGAAGTCTCGAGAGACCTCAGATTCTCAGTTTCCTACAATTATGGCTACGAAGAGGAATCCACTCAGCACTGACCTGTTGGCACAATCATGGGAGGAGGCCGTGGGGCCATAATAGGTGGACCTGAAGGCGGCATCTGGACAACATTAATCCGGGGGGCATGGATGATGGGGGGCATTGGCGCTGCGATGACGGATCCTGGTGGTAAACGGACCACTGAAGTCATCGGGGGTCGAGGCATGACTGGAACCGCACTTACGACGGTGGTGCGAATTGGAGGGGGCATCTACAGTAGAATAGAATGAAAACTTTACTGTCACTTTAAATGTACACTGATCAGCATACATTAAAATGAAACTGCGTTGCATTCAGCTCTCAGGAGGTAACCCTTATCCACATACCCACATAGAAACATCACAGTATAGTTCAAATGTATACGTATACATGGCGGGGGGGAAAAAGAATCCTGCGAATTTACAAGACAGCATAAGGAACAAAGCTGTTGCAGAATTGAGTCGTTCTGCTATAAATACTTCGAAACCTCCTCCCAGAGGGGAGCAACAGAAACTTCAGACCGCGAAGTGGGACTGTGAGGTTTCTAACAAGGCTCCGAGCTCTTTGAAGGCAAACCAGAATCAAGGTGGAGGAGCAGTTGGAAAGGGACGAGAAACCAGGACATTCCTAATTTCACTTTGGAACAGAGGTTGGGTCGCCTTGGGCAAGCCTGAGGGGTTGTGGGGAAAATAGAAAGAGGGAACACTTGGGACCCTGCCTTGAGTTGTACACAAGGAGGGCAGGATATAAACCTAACCGCGCAAACGGAGAGCTTACCGCGGGAGGGCGGGGCATGGAGGCAATGGACGGAGCGCTGGAGGGGAGGTTGGGGGCCGAGGACAGAGGGGGAGGCATGGGCATCTCGTTGGGTTTGCTTGGACCAATTTTCTCCTTGGTGTCGTCTTCTGGCACCAGCCCCTTGGCCTTGTGGATCGCCTCAATCTGCTCCTGGAGGGTGATGTTGGCCTGGGCTGCTTGTTGCGTCCGGGCCATGCTTCCTGAGTGGCCGTCCCAAGTCACCTGAAAGACACCGTGGGGCAGGGGTCAAGCACGGCCCCTCTGATTTCAAGCCAAGGGCAGGCCACGTGGGGAAGGGAAGACCCTCTCCTCTTGGCTGCCCTGCCAGGAGCAGACCTTTTCTTCAGGCTTCTGGATCTCCTCTTCGCCAATTTTCTTGCCGATAGCCGTTTCTTCCACCCCAAAAATATCCGTACGGCGCTCAGCCAGCTGCTTCAAGCTGCTTTCAATATCCAGGCCTAAATGGACGCAAAGAAGAAAAACAGTTTCAGTGAATGCAGAATTGCAGGCAAAGTCTGCCCATCGCCAGCAGTTCAATCCTGACCGACTGAAGGTTGACTCAGCCTTCCCTCTTTCCAAGATCAGTAAAATGAGGAACCCAATTGTTGGGGGCAAATATGCTGGCTCTGTAAAACCGCTTAGAGAGAGAAATGTGAAGCGGTATATAAATCCAAGTGCTATTGCTATAAGGACTGATTGTCATTCCTTTTCCCCCCAGCATCGTCGTAACTGAACGGCTGCTAAGCAAATGTAAGTAGAAGACTACCTGTAGAAGGTTCCTCATTTTTAAAGTTCAAAGTATCCCAAGTACTAAGGTTGCTAGAGATAAATATACAAATGCTCTGAACTTTTAAGGAGTCCTTTACAAGATCCATATTGCAGGTTAATCAAATGCAAACTATTTAAATAAGCAGTTAACAACTAGCAAGGAAATGCTGGCTGGACTCACCTGGGGCGTACACTTCGTCATCCGTCTGCTTTTCCCGGAGAGAACGATCTCTTTGTTCTAACCAGCGGGGATCCAGAAGGCCGATACGCATATGCTCCTGCATTTTGCTGGCAGGAATTTTCTCCCCAGTAATGGGTGAGACAAGATACTCGTCTGGAGCTGGGGTTGGGGGAAGAGGCTTGGAAGCTGGAGGGAGGAGAAAAGACATAGGTTAGGAATATTTTCTCCGGCTGTGGAGATCAGTGTGTGCAAAATAAACCTCCAGGTAGGTGAGCGTTGACTGGGGAATTCTGGGAGTTGAAGTCCACTCACCTGAAGGCAGGACAAGAAGCAACGGATGGAAACTAATCAAGGAGAGAAGCAACCTGGAACTAAGGAGGAATTCCCTGACAGTGAGAACATTTAACCAGTGGAATGGCTTGCCTTCAGAAGTTGTGAATCCTCCAACACTGGAGGTTTTTAAGAAGAGATTGGACAACATTTATCTGAAATGGTAAAAGGTCTCCTGCTTGAGCAGGGGGTTGGACTAGAAGACCTCCAAGGTCCCTTCCAACTTTGTTATTCTGATATCTTACAGTGGCCAAGGTTAAGAAACACTGATGTAGGCTCTGGATTTTAATCTTACCTTTTGGATCGTAATCTTTTCTGACAATGACTTGATCTGGAGTCGGGGGCAGCGGTGGGGGCATTGGGGTTTCTGGGGGTGGCGGCACCTTCTGGCTGTCATCTTCTTCATCGGAACCCTTCAAGTGTAAAAAAGAAAAAATAAAGAAAAAAAGGAGGAGGGTGAAACAGCAATAATAAATCTCCTATTGCCCAGGTCCACTTCCAAGCCCTAAAGGTCGCTCCATCTGATCTTCAGAGAGAGAGATCTGGAGGAACCCCTCAAACTGCACCCCCAATTGGGGGGGTCTGTTTTCCTCACTCACTTCGTCCATATCCTGGACTTGGGTGTCCTGGTCCAGCTGGGAGGGAGTCTCTTCCGCCTTCTGTTGCTTGTCATCTTCGTCGTCCGATTCCACCTCCATCTCCACTTCTTCGCTCTCCCCGAACTTCTCGTAGCGCTCCTGGATCAGGATCCGAGCGCCTAGTTCCTCGGGAGTGGTGGGAGGAGGAAAATTTCCTTCAACGGAAAGAAGACGAGGGGAGGGGGGCGAATTCTTGTTACTTGTAATGTCTCTAGCCAAACGTCAAATCAAATCCTCAAAAACCATCAGTCAAAAAAGGACTTTCTAAGTGGTTTTGAGTAAGAAAGCAAAAAAAGTTTGGGAAGCACTGGGTGAGATTATTTCGGTTTTCTATTATGCGTTCTCTGTTTTTGTTTTATCGTTAAGCCACCAAGATTGATGTAAAAGTAAGGTGGCGGCTATATAAACTGAGGAAATAAATAAATGCCATATAGGATTGGCCATAGGGCTGCTCTGAGCCAAAGGTGAAGAGGATCACAGGAAAATGTCCAGCCTATTTTTGAATCATAATTCAAATCCGGATTTAAAAGCAAATCTTCTTTGCAAGCTAATTAACTCCAGTTTGGAGGGGCTGGCTGTTGTGAGTCAACTCTGATCTTGGTAACTCAATTTATTCCGCAACGCCCCTCCCCGTTCAAAACCTGGCGGGGACCGAAGGCAGAAAGCAGGCTGATCTAATGCCTGTTTTCTCTTCCCTGTTTATCAGCAGAGGTTCCTGGCTGCCTCTGAAAAAAACAATGCTTTTGAAATGAGGGGGGGGACGACGAACCTTGCTCCGAGGGTTGGAAATCCACCGTTTCCACCACCACGAAGTCGTGCCAGTCGATCTGGGCGTAAGCCACACGCTCGCGCTCTTTCTCCTCCTCTTCCTTCTTCCGCTCACGTTCCTGAAACTTGGCCCACTCCACTCGGTAGCACGCCTGCAGGGGACACCAGCCAAGGAAAAGAGAGCGCTTGTGAGGGGAGGCCACAGAAAAAAACTACCTTCCTTTTACAGGTTTTGGGAAAGTTCCCCCTTTTTTTGTTAAAATTCAGGAAGCCTTTGGAAGAGATCAAATTATACTTCTAAGTCAGCATTAAGCAGCCTGAGTGTTTTTGCCACCCCGAAGCCTCTCTGGATCCAAACAACAAAAATAAAAATGGCTGAAATAAAATAAAAATAAAATAAAATTGGCTGATATATTGAGGCAAGATATATCAATTGGCTGATATATCGAGGCAAGAAATAATGGAAACAGCAGGCTAGATTTTAAATAGGCATAAGCCTTTGGTGAAAAGAAACTCCAGATTTCTCCTGTTCCCAAAAAATTATCAGAAAATGAAACAAAATCTTGACCCCGCCATTTTTAAGGACCTGAATGTTAAAATCAAATTATACAAATAACAATAATAATAATAATCCTTAGTTACCTGATCTAAGACTTCTTTTGGATTTTCGGCTTCCTTCTTCAATTTTATAATGAGGCCCTTTGGTGGGATCAAGATCTGTAAAAACAGATTCATTTAATATTTAATATTCATCAAATTGAGTCCCCCACAGAGAATAAAGACCCCCCTTCCCCAGTTCGCTAAAGCAAAGGCCCCCTTGCATCCAAAGAGCATCACCTTGGTGTATTGCTCCACCAGTTTGGTGAAGTAGTTGAAGAGGCTGTGCTGGGGACGCAGGAAGTCGAACTGATAGTTCCTCTGTTCCTTCTGCATCAGCTGGGTCAGGAACTGCCTGCCGTTGCGGGCCACAAACTGGGCAGTCAGTTTCACCACATCCAGGTCGAAAGCCGAGATCGAGGGAGGATCGGCAATGAACTCAAATTCTGGCGGGGGCTCCTTTGGAACCACGGTTTCCTGAATCACCTGGGCCTGGACCTGCAGAAGGCAGAGACACAGAACTCCGGTTCTCTCTTCGCTCCACAAATTTTATTTAATTACTGATTTGCATTTCTACACGGTCCGTCTCAACCAAAGTGATGGGGTGGTTTTCAACTACGTAATAAAACATTCAAAACAGATTATAATGGGGTTAGCAACCAGGTTAAAACTTGCAAAGCAAAAGTGGAATTCAAAGTTAAAAATTCAAAAGGCTAAAAAAGTCAACAAGCCATCAGCCATCCCTAAAGTTGCATCCCACTCTTAGGCCCCCATGCTAATGGGCAGAACCAGGCTTTTTACCTTTTGGGGAAGTTGCTGCTGGGCAGTCTGCTGGGCCTGCATAACCTTCGGAATGGCGGCCGAGGGTTCCTGCGCCTTTCCTTCCTTGAACTCGTTGACCTTGTGGCGGTAGTAGGCATGATAAGGATCATTGGGGTTCAGGAAATTGAACTTGGGGTTGTTGATTTCATTCTGGCGGATCCGAGCTTCAAATTCAGGGCCGTTTCTGAAAAAGTCAAAACCAAGCCAAACTGTTGCTCAGAAGCTACTGAAGCCAGGAGATCCCATCATCTTGAAGCATTTCAAACGCAAAACATTTCAAGCACAAAAATCACCAAACTATTCTGACCCTGAAAAAAAACCCATATTTACAACTTATTTTGCATCCAAGATGGAAGACTGTTTCCAGACATTTCCAGAATAGTCCGGAACAGCATCAGAGTGTTTTATGTGTCTCATCAGCCATTTCTTACCCCAAGGCAGGGCAGTCTGAGTTTAAAATCAGGTCTGAAACATTTCAGACTCTGATCAGAAAGCAAAAATTCCTATCTGACTCTTGTCATCCTTGTCATCTTTTTACTTATTGTATTTTTCCTTTGTTTTTACTCTGAGCTACCCAGGATTGTGGGAGTTGGGCAACATGCAAATCTAATAAATAATAATAACAATAAAGAGCACATTTCAATCTACCAGAGGTGGCCCAAAGTCTCTTTGCTGTGTGTTGCAAACAGAATTTATTTATTTCAGGAGTTTCATCTAAGCTTTCTCACCTGGCCACAAAACTGGCTGTCTTGTCCACAATATTTCTAACCTCCGGTGGTGGATATATAATTCCCACAATCGGTTTGGCAGGTGTGGTCTCTTCCTTTGGTTCATCTTCCGGCTGTAAGGAGACACGAGGAAACATAATTAGGGCTTTCAGAATTCGCTCAGGGGAACAAATGGGGCGGTCTCCAAGAGCTGAAATGGTGTTGTGGGTCAGGTAGCACAACAGAGCGGCTTGGAGAACGAACCATTTAAAAAGCCCTTCCTTCCGTCATCAAATTCCTAGGCTGCCAAAAGCAAAACACAATTAGTCCTCAACTTAACAACTCTTTGTTTCGTCAGCAAAGTTACAGCAGCATGGAAAAAAAGTGACTTATGAGCATTGCAGCATCCCCATGGTCAGAATTCAGCAACTGGCGTGTATTTATGACAGTCCCACTGTCCCAGGGTCGTGTGATCACCATCTGTAATCTTCCCAGCCAGCTTTCAAATCAGCAATCAATGGGGATTTACTTAACTGCCTGGTTCATTTAACAACCCCGTTTTTGCTTTAACTTTGGCAATAAAGTCATAAAATGGTCCAAAGCTTACTTAACTGTCTTATTTAGCAACAGGGATTTGGGTTTAATTGTGGTTGTGTGTCACTGACTCCCTGCACTTTTCAGTTTCTCCGCCCCTACAACCCTCCTCCCTTGCCTTAATTTCCTATCCAAGCTGGCTGGGGACGATGGGATCTGCAGCCCCTAGGGGAGGGCAGAGCTGCAGGAAAAGCGATTCGCAACACCACTACAACTCCCGGCATACCCCGCTCCTCTCGCTAAGCACTCTGGGAGAAAGCCTCGCGCGCGCCCCCCCCCTCCTCTGAGGGGCGAAGGCCGAGAAGCGGAGGGAGGAGGGAGAGGGGGGGGGGCTCCTCATCCCCGACGAAGGCGAAAGCTGCAAAAATCACCTGCTTGGCTTCCGGAGGGGCCGGCTGGGCGGGCGCCATGGCCTGCACCGGTCCGGCCGGCATGGCGAGGCTTCTCTGCGGCGGGACCGAGGAGGCTCCGAGCGAAAACAGACGGACCGAACTCCGGGGATAAAATGGCGGCCGCAGCCAGAGTGCGCGCGCACACACACA
This sequence comes from Trimeresurus albolabris, assembly GCA_032467975.1. NCBI lineage: Eukaryota > Metazoa > Chordata > Lepidosauria > Squamata > Viperidae > Trimeresurus > Trimeresurus albolabris. Next base: position 18,442 of record JANHFS010004654.1, read on the forward strand.
CACACACACACACACACACACAAGGAGCCCGCTCCGCCTCTGGAAGAAGGTGGAGCCTAGGAAGAAGCGGCGGCGCCTGCGCACGCTCTTTTGGACACGTCGGGCACCACAGAGAACGTGGGTAGAGCGGCCCCTTTTTTATTCCCCTGGCAGTCGGCGTGAGGAAGACCTTAGCCAGCATTCGAAAGGGGCGGGGCGTCGAGCCGCGCGTGCGCCGGGGAGGCTTACAGGAGTTGCCATGGCAGCGGAGGCCTGCGCGACGCCTGGCGAGAGCCGGCGGCGGCTACTATTCGGCAGGTGGGTCTTCCCCCCCGCCCCCGTGGACCCCTCCCCAGTTTTTAGTTGGGGGGAGCCTCTGGGAGGCAGGGAGCCCATAAGTCTCGGCTGCTGTGGCGGGGGGGGGAATTCTGCAGCATTGGGGAAGAGTGCCTCTGGGCATGGGCAGAGTGCCTTTTGCTCTCTCGCTCTCTCTGTCTCTCTCTCTCATATGTTGGGTTACTTACAAAGATAGATGAAAATCTAAGAAATCACATTTAGGACAAGCTAATTGCTGACTGGCAATTCAAACCCAGGAGGGCACCGGGGAGCTTGGCTCTCTTTCCCCATTTTCCAATATATTTCCTTAATTGCAGGAGGCCAGAGCAGCCCAGCCCAGGCTGGTGTTTTCCTAACATAGTGAATCGCAACTCCCATGCTAGTTGAGGATGATGGGTGTTGAGATCCAAGCTGGGAGGAGGTACCAGGCTCCATTGCATTCAGATGCCCATTCCTCACCCTTCCTATATAACCCTTTAAGCGTCTATATGGCATGTTTTTGTCAAGATTTTCAAATGCATGCACGAAAGGCGTGTTTCATGCGTGCATCTGACAACCTGAGAAATTTGGGGAGGGGGGGCTGTTAAACAAGAGGCCATGGGTCGGACACGACTTCGCAATTAACAACAACAACAAAGTTAGCCATTTTCATGCCAGTTTTCTTACATGAATTGCTTCCCTCCAGGAACATCTGTCTGAAGAAGACTCCAGCGCTTTTCTTATGGTTCAAATGACACCGGGGCGGGGGGCAACATGGTGAGTTTGTTGGTTAACAGAAACTGCATGGAAAGCTTGCGGAAGGACATCACGGATCTCCAAGGGACGGTCATCAGCGTGTTTTCCCACGCTGGAGCCGTGCGCTTTCCTTCCTGGAAATTTCCAGATAAAGTGTCCTGCGACTTAGACTTGGTGGCTTTGATGGGACAATATGACTTTGTCGAGAATGACCCTGAATTTACACAGCATTCTCATGTGGTTCTTCTGGAACTAGTGATTGACAGGTAAGTTTATATCTGTTCCTGCAACTTTAGCTTTTTCTTCTTTGGGGCTAAGCCTCAGTGAATGCATTGGAGACTTGCTTCTGGAGTCAGACAATATAAAATTGAATAAATAAACAATAGCAATAGCCCTTGGACTTACATACCGCTTCACAGTGCTATACAGCCCTCTCTAAGAGGTTTACAGAGTCAGCGTCTTGCCCCCAACAATCTGGGTCCTCATTTTACTGACCTCGGGATGGAAGGCTGAGTCAACCTTGAGCTGCTGAGACCTGAACTGCCAACAGTAGGCAGTCAGCAGAATTAACCTGCAATACCACGGCTCCTAATTTTTGTGAATAGTACAGGGGTGATTAATTGAGCTGTTATTCCCCCTACAATGCTGATTACATTTAATTTTCCATAAATTGTTTTTGAAAAAATATTGTTTGTCCTGCAATGAGTTGGGCTTCCTTAAGGAAGGAGCAGTGAGGCATGGATTTGCCATGAAATGAAAAGATGATTTCCTTTTGGTCCCCCAAAGGCTTCTGTTGCTGCTCCAGAGCTTCATGGGATACACCGAGAGCCTCATGAGCGAGGAAGCAGTGCCCCCACCCCGGCCAGTAGGACCCTCCATGTCTATTGGGCTGACTGTAAGGAAGTACTGGAACAGCATGCTGAAACTGGGTGCTCTTTATCAACAGATGGTGGCCGAGGTAGGCAAAGGTCCATCTGCTCCAGTTTAGCCAGAGGTGTGGTGTTTCCCCTTCCCCCCTTGGAGTTTCTTCTCTGAATTTGCACAGGCCACACCCAGGGATGAAGCCGAGAGAAAAAAAAAACATGATCCATCAATCCTTATTGCTGCAGTTGCTTACAAACGTTGCTACCACTGTGACCTGTTCACACATTTGCTGAGCCATAATATAATCCTGGCTTATTGGGGTAAAAGCCAGTTAGTGGGTTTGTGCAAAGCCTAAGCCAAAACCAAAAAACATCTGATGGGTTAAAGCACAACGTGCAAATTTAGTTGTGAGGTTCGATTGCTGTTGCGTGCCGTTTGTCAGTTTTGAGTGCTGACAGAGCGGCAGGATTTTTTTCCCCTAATAATCTGATCAAATATTCTGAAGTTGTTTTATCCGTGAGATCAGCTCCCAGACTATTTTCCTTTGTTCTTTTCCTCTACTACCCTCTCCTTGATTTCACTCTGAGCGTGCAAGGTGAATTGTCAACACTGGTGTCACAAATTTATTATTCATATCCGTTAATGCACCGCACACACAAAATAAAAGTTTCTACTAAGAGGCCAATGACTGCCTTTTATTTTTTTCTTTCCTGCCTAGAAAAAATATACCAAAGATGCTTCTAATCTAAAAAGTTCCTTCCGGGCCATGAAAGCTGAGAACGAGCGTTTGAAAAGCGGGTCTCCTGAGTCGGATGTGACTTTGCCCGGCTTTCAGTCTTCCCTTTTGACCTCTTCCGCTGGCAGCAGGCTGCTGGACAATGCCCTCAGTGCCCGCTCGGATCCTTCCGTTAATCTGCCCGGCCGGAGTGTCCACTCCCAGACAATCGAGAGCTGTCTGGTGCCCTGCGATGCCTGTGAAAGCACCCAGGTCAGCCTGCAGGAAGTGGGAAAGGCCATCATCGACATCTGCAGCACCCTGAACATCTCCTCTTCTCTGGGCAAGTTCCTCAAGATGGTGGAGGACAGGCTGGGGGGCAAGCTCCTCACCGCCATGGACCTCAGCTACTGGGCCACCGAGCAGAGCAAGGACCTTTCCCGGATCAGCAAGCATATCCAGATGCTGATGGGACTCATCAACCCTTTGAAGGGAGAACTGGAAGAGTTTGAGAAGCAGAAAAATGAGTTGAAGCAGCAGCTGGAGAACTTGGACGGTTGTCTGCAGAAGGAAAAAGAGGCCAAGAAGCAACAGAGGGTGGAGACCGAGCAGCTTTTGCAAAAAAAGGAGAGGGAAAGCCAGCAGCTGATGGTCAAGCTGCAGAAGGCGAAGGAGGACCTTGGAAACCGTGAATATCTCTCTAGTCTCTTTCTTTATGCCCCACTGTTTGCTGCTGATGCCAGCTGAGCATGTAGGGTGGAAGATCAGCTGTTCTTCAGTTCTGGTTCTCACAGAACCAGGAGATGAGAAATCGCTTGGGAATGCCGTTTAGCAGGGCCCATTGGAGGATCCAGACCCGAGTGCAAAAGCTGCGGCTTGTTTCCAAGCACCCGACATCCGGTTTTAAATTTCCCAGAAACCAAGGTGATGTTGGAGCATCTAATAACAGCTGACGATGCTCGGCAGGGCTCCCTTTAATTGTGAGCCTCCAAAAATCACCTTTCAGAGGGAGGCGGGAGGCATAATGGATTTAATCATTAAATAAAAGGACAGCATTTCTCCATTCTTCAGGCCCCCATTCAGAAATGTTCCTCTCTTTTCGAAACAGCTTCTCCTCTTAGTATGCTCTTCTAAAGAGTCTTCCATGTGGCTTCTTTCAGGAGCTGTTTCTTTGGAGATGAATCTCTCCACCTTGAAAGAAAAGCTTCAGGCACAGGAAAGCACCATCCAGGAACTGGGTAAGAACAAATTGCACACTGAATTTAGACGGTGTTTCTAGTTGAAAAGTTCCTTTTTTTTTTAGCACTGTTGTAATGTTGAATGGCCACTAAATAGGGCCATATCCTTAAGGCTGTAGTCCAAAGTACCCTTACTTAAACATTGAGTTTAACCCAACGGGCACCATCTGCAATCACGGTTGCCCATAAACATATAAAACATATGAAGAGCGGTTGCAAGAACTGGGCATGGCTAATCTAGTGAAGAGAAGGACCGGGGGGGACATGAGAGCAGTCTTCCAATATTTGAGGGGCTGTCACAGAGAGGAGGGGGGCAACCCATTCTCCAAAGCACCCGAAGACTAGACAAGGAACTGATCAAGGAGAGATTCAACCGAGAAATAAGGAGAAATTTCCTGAGAGTTAGAACCATTAACCAGTGGAACAGTTTGCCTTCAGAAGTGGTGGGTGCTCCATCACTGGAGGCTTTCAAGAAGAGACTAGACAGCCACTTGTCAGAAAAGGTCTCCTGCTTGAGCAGGGGGTTGGACTAGCTGATCTGCAAAGTCCCTTCCAATTCTGTTATTCTAAGGTTAAAACATATGTAAGAAAAGGCCTCAGGAAGGGTCACCCAGGGATCTCAAAATAAACCCCTCAGCTGAACTGCTGTCCCTTTCACAGAACAGGCCAGAAAGGATCTGCAGCAGGAGATGGAGTCCAAGATGGTGGACAAGGGTGAGGTAGACAAACGGGAGGAGCAACTGAAGGCCCTCGGCAGCCAGCTGGAGAGAGTGGAGCAGCAGCTGAACTGGACCACCCTGGAACTCAATAAAGAGAGAGCCAGAGGGGATAGCATGCTCCAGCACCAGGAGGTGAGAGGGGGCAGCGGTGGGGCGGAGAGGCTGACCAAGGAGGTGGTGTGTCCTTCCCCTTCCTTTCCCCCAGGAAACTGTAAGCTAGACTGGGAAGTGGGAAGGAGGAATGAGAAGCCCCTTCTGTCCTCGTGCTGAGAAAAGCAGGTGAGGTGTCCATGAGGTCAACCTGGGAGAGACTTGACCTCCTGTGAAAAGCTCTTGAAGCTTCCTTGAAGCCTAAGGTCAGCCAGGAGCCCTTAGCTGGCAAAGTGAAGTGTGGTCACTTCCACTGGCATTTCAGCCCCATAATGAGCTTTCCAACTCCCCCTGCAGTCCCTCCAGGCCAAACAACAGACTCTAATGCAGCAGCTGGACAGTCTGGACCAAGAATGCGAGCAGCTGAAGACCAGCATGGCTGACGGGGAAGATGACCGGCAGATGATGAGGGAGCGGCTGAAGGAGGTCCAGGAGGAAAAGTGGGAGATCCAAGGCCGGCTGGAGGCCCAGAAGGTCTGGGGAAAGGCAGTGGGGTAGGAACTTCAGTTAGGGCAGGGCAGGTGCCCCTTGGCCTAGCTTAAGACTGTGCCCTTCCAACAAAGGAGAAAGCACAGGATGAAAGAGAGGCAGCAACAGGGCCCTGAATCACACCCGACAGGCAGAAAACAATTTGCCTGCCAGCCAAAGAGCATAAAAGATTTGCTCTAATTCAGCTAGTTCTGCCCACTGCCAGTGGTTCGATCCTGACCGGCTCAAGGTTGACTCAGCCTTCCATCCTTCCAAGATGGGTAAAATGAGGACCTAGATTGCTGAGGGCAAGAGGCTGGCTCTGTAAAACTGCTCAGAGAGGGCTGGGAAGCGCTGCGTAGAAGTAAGCGCGAAGTGCTATAGCCACACCTTAGCCCCACCGCTCGCTCGTTCTGAGGCTAGCCTTAGTTTCCCCTCTCCCCGTAGGACTTCTGCTGTAGAATTCAGAAAGTTTGCAAGATCACCTGCACCGCTCTCTCCACCCAGAAGCTTACCGAGAAGCTGAAGCAGGAGAAGCAGAGCTTGGAGCAGTCGTCCTCCGAACTGCAGAGGACCATCTCTGAGCTGGGAGAGCTGATCCACGAGATGAAGGAGAAGGAGAAACTTTTGGTCTTCTTCCCAGACCTTCACCTCCCCGTCGAGACCCAGTTTGAAAGTAAGGCCCCGGGGCTGAAGCCACCTTGCCAGTATAAGCCCCACGATCTGGATCCCCATCCAAGGTTCTCCCCACCGGAGGCTGTTTTGGGTTCACAAGGCACCTTCTTTCATCGCAACGACAGACAAGACAGATTTAACCCTCGTTTCAACTGGGGGGGGGAAAGGTGACTATCCTAGACCAGGCCAAGTCCCCAAACGCCCGGTTTGCCTCTTTGCAGTCTCCGGGAACGTCATGGAAGACATGGGGAAACAGCTGCAGGCCAACAACATCCGCATCAGCATTCTGGAGGAAGAGAACGCGCGCCTCCGAAACGCGATAGGCAAAATGAAAGAGCCGGCCCAGCAGGAGATGCAGAAGGTAGACAGGGGTCCCCAGGGCACCCGGGACGGGTCGGGGGGGGGGAATTAAAAGGCACCAGATTATCAGCCACTTGGCCAGCGGCCATTGGTCCCAACTCTGTACCACTTCAGACAAGTGGCTGTCCAGTCTCTCCTTAAAAGCCTCCAGTGATGGAGCGTCCACAACCTCTGGAGGCAAGGAGTTCCACTGGTTAATTGTCATCAGGCAATTTCTCCTGCAATCTGCCTCCCATTTCTATTAAAACCCCACGGAGGGCTTCAGAAGGATGTCTTCCCTGCGTGCTTTTGGGTAGCAGAGTTCCCGTTGATCACTTAGGAGAAATCCTCTCTTTTTTAGAGCTGTCATGGAACCTCTCCTTCCCAAACGCTCAGCCAGAGGTGAGGAATTCCAAAGGAATTCACTTGTCCCCAGCTGTTCTCCGTCGTGACCCAGGAAGATCCGTCTGCCCTCCTTGCAGAGTGTCAACAGACGTGCCTTCCTTCCCTCTCTTAGGATACTGACCGCCTAACAGGGAATTCCTCTCTCCCGTAGTTTGTGCTTCCAGCCCAGCTGTGGATTCGGTCTGCCGAAAAACCCGGTCCTCAGGACAGCGCGATGCCACCTCCTGTGGGGTGAGTGGGCTGGCCCAGAGGGATCCATTTGGGGGGGGGGATTGGTTT
>JANHFS010004655.1:9723-20230 GCA_032467975.1 Trimeresurus albolabris
ACTTTTGCACTCTCCTTCTTCACCCGCATCAAGAGGCTCTTTAGTTCCTCTTCACTTTCTGCCATTAGAGTGGTATTCAAATTAGCATTCAATTTTAGGAGAGTCATAATTCCATGTATGCCTTAAATTGTATTTAAACGCACCAGTAAAAATCCACTTGTATGGCAGCCTGAATATACTTTTCAATACTAGCTACAGAAAATAAAAGTAGGAGAGTTGCATTTATATTCTTCTTACGAGCTTTCCATGATTATCTACCACTGGAATTAATGTTTATTAGTTACAGGATTCTTACTTTTCTTTGTTTCCCCCTCAAGCTTCAACAGCTCTACTTTTACTTTGTTGTTGGTAACCTTTTCACAGAAGAAGTAATGGATAGATTGTTTTGGGTTTTTTACTTGCCAACATTTGGGTATTGAGAGATGACATGTTATTGGTTAATTAATTAGAGTGAAACATGGCCATTCATTTTTGTTTATAAATTTTTGTTCTGAATTTAGTAAGATTTCACTAGAAGTAAATAAAATTCAGATTGCAAGTCCACCCCCACCCCCACCATAGTTTTTCTTTCTCTTCATACGTATTGGAACTCAGACTGGTGGGGATGCCTTCACTTTCACTACAGTGCTACCTGATTCATCATGTCCAGTTATTGAAAGCAGATACTTAATATTGTAACTAGTATGTTAGCACAAAATAAATTAAAACACAATCCACAAAAGGGATAAAAATCAGAAGCAAAACAATTTCCCAAACAGTTAAAATATTCCAGAGCACAGCATGCTTTGTGATAGAGATTTAAGCAGGTCCCAACTGCTTTTCATATGCTAGATCATAAATAATTATAAATTGTCCTGTTTTGAACCCCGTAAGATTTTGCTTTTGATAAGTTGCTGGCAAACAGTGGAAGATATAGGATAAAATTACTACTGTGCTGTACAACTTGAATTAGGAAAAGAAGGACAAAAACAAAAACATCTGAGATAACCAAAACTCTGTGCTCCTTTCTTAAATGATTTGCTACTAAGTAATACTTAGTAGCAAGTAAGCTCTTAAAATAAAAGGGAGTTGTTGAATATGTGAAGGAAAATAAGAAATAAAGCATAAAGCACGTAGCATCCTTTTTAAGATGGTAGCAGGTTTTTAAATTAACCATTGCAGCTAATCATTTAAATCAGGCGTGTCAAACTTGCAATGTCACGTGATGTTGCGCAACGTATTGCGACTTTTCCCCTCATTGCTGGCAATGGGTTGGGCGAAGTTTTGGCATGACGCATCCGGCCCGTGGGCCAGCAGTTTGACATGCCTGATTTAAATGGCATCAAGACTTTGCAAACTTGCCCTTTACAATAATACAATTAATTGCTTGTAGAGAATGGTCAAAAGATTGAGACATGTTGACATAATTGAAGTTTTGTCATTCTTCCCCCCCCCCAACCTTTTATAAAGGATATTTCCATATGGAAATTAAATACAAATGCTTTAAATAGAGGAATATGTGACATCAAATTACCCTTGTCCTGAATTAGTTTTAGAAATTATATCTTTTTGATATCTAATTTCCCAAGCTCTTAGATTGTGTTCCAAAGAAACAGCTTTGGCATTAAGAAGTTTTGTGTTTAAAGAAAGGAATAGAACTGTTGAAAATCAAAAGTGGCGCTAAAAGCAGCTGGAAAATACATTTCTGTCAATATTGTTTGGCAGAATTCTTGAAAAAATATGGGCAAGGAAAATGTTTCTAGAGTTATGCTAAAATATATGTGCTTATTTCCAATCCCTATTCAACATATATTTTAAAAAATAAATTGTGTTTATGTGTAAATGATTTTAATTGAAAGGAACTTATTGCATATATTTATATATTATATACAGGATACTTAACGGTTTATGAACTCCTTTGAATTTCAATATTTATACATAAGTATGACCTAAAAGATGTACTCCATGTCAGTTCTGAAACTTGGTAAAGAAAGCCCAATTAAACAAGTCAAAAACATTATACTTGTTCATTTATTTAGAAGTAATTCTCAGGTTACAATCCCTGTTCAGCAATTGTTTGAAAATATGTTTGCTAAATGAGGAGAATTTATGATGGTCCTCAGAGCTGCAGCCAATGATAATCAGGTGTGAGTGTGGAAGTTCCTGCCTTATTTAAAGAACAGATTCTTGAATATTCACCATCCAAGACAGATCTTTGCAACACAAGTATTTGGAAGCGTGTCATGGCTCAAAGGAGATTTTTGAGAACCTCTAAAAAAACAATTATTGATGCTCACTAGTCTAGAAAAGGTTACAAAATTGTTTGGGCTCCATCAGTTCACTGTCAGGCATTTTGTGTAATAAATGGAGGCAATTCAGCATCATTGTTGTCCCCCACCCCAGAGTGATCAATCAACCCAAATAATTTCCTACTTTCAAGAACTTCTGGTACTTGAGTCATTGCAAAGTTGGAAATATACTGATGCAACAGAACTGATGAACCCACTGAAATATGCCAAGCAACATAAAAAGAATCAATAAAGATTCTAACCAAACTATGCCAGCAAATCTGGAGAACAACATAGGCTAGCCAAAACATTGGAAATTCAACGTTATAATGCCAAAAAAGGGAATTGTACAGTATCCTTAATACCATATGCTATCAAAATGATGCTTAGGATTGAAACAGGCACAATTAAGGGTAATAAATTCCTGGTTTTATTTATTTTATTTTTTAAAAAAAAATAAAGAGATAACACTTTTCTTACAGTAGCATTTCGGTTATTTTAGTTTGATTGAAAAACATTTAATTGCTTAAAAAGATTTATTAAATAAAACTATAGCTCTAGTAAGTCTGATTTATCACTTACAAAGCAAAAATATTTTATGTGTAGATTCTCATAAGATAGGTGTATCTAACATGAGTTGCAAGATTTTGTTAGCTTTTCATTGTTACTTCGTATAACCATATGTAACCATAGGAACTAATATGGCCAGGGCTTTTTTTGTCATAGAACACCCAGAACGGAGTTCTGGCACCTTTTTTGGGATGGAACCTTCTAGGGTGGGCAAGGCGGGTTGTATAACATATGTGAGTTCCGGCACTTTTTTTTTTTTTTTTTACAAAAAAAGCACTGATTATGGCTAAAGATACAATTACTGCCTGTGCAAATAGGTTTATTGATATGCATTGAATTTGGGGTAGGGTTGGATTAATCAGCTAATTATTTATCTGCAGGTTTCTGGTTGAAATGAATCAGTAAAAATAGCAGTATTTAATTTTTAAGTGAAAAGATTGCTCATCCTGGTTTGCATAAAATTCCCTGCTATTATGAATGTAAAACAACTTGTTTGAAAATATTATTTTCCTTCACATTGAAACAAAACAAAACCATCCAATAGTTAATAGCTCCCTTTATTATTAAAGGTGACTAAATGGTGGATTATGGACAAATCCAATTAAGCTGCTGTAATAGGTTGTATCTAATGTGATCAAAACAAGTGGTAGAATGGATCCCTTTCTCTTCCTACAGATTCTGCATTTCCTTCAAATCTCATCTAGAGCACATTTTGCAGTCACACGAAAGAATAGAGAAAGAGAACGTCTTCAGAAGCCTATTTATGTGCTGTATAGTTCTTTTTTAAAACTTCAAACTGTCATTATGTAATTTTTTTCTTAAGCTGGTTTTTGAGAGTGTAGTTTTCACATATATATCACTTTTTATTGGATATTTATAATACAATTAGACCGCTTAAGAATATAAATATTTACTTTTGCAGATGCAAATAAAAAGTATATTTAGGGAACAGCTTTTAAGGCATCTTGGGCAGGTAGAAAATATTACTTGTCATATCTGTCAGTGTTGGCTACCATTATAAAGCAACCAACATTTTCTCTGCAGGACTTTGTTCTTTTGCAGGACTCATTTAGAAAATATCACATAAATTCACAGGTTGTAGTTAGGTAGATTGTATTCACCTTCTAACTTGCTAATAGGGGTGGAAAGGGAGGATTATTTAGATGGTGAAGAAAGCTTTTCTAAATCTTTTATTACAAAACTAATTGTTGCTAGGAGGAATAAGATTAAAGATGCTTAATTTGTATGTGTCGTTTCAGTGGCATTTTAAGAGAATGTTCTTACCTCTTTCCCTTCCCTATTTCTCCATGGTACTGTGCTCAAGTTAGGTCTGAGAAGCAAAGCTATTGGAAGAAATTTCATTTTGTTCCCTAATTATTATTCTGGCACTTGGAAGATAATTTTTCCCTTCATGCACTGCCAATTAATATGTAAATGAGCTGATAAATATTTATATCATGATTTAAATTATGCAGGGAGTGCTTTCAGTGTACTCTGCAAATGAATTGTTCATGGACTTCAAAGTGCTGGCTGCTGTGCTAACGAGGGGAGATTTGCATAAGGCCCTAATCAGGCGCATACTGATTAAGCTTCATTATGGAAACTGCCAGCTGCAATCTTTGTTTCTATTTTATTTTAAAAAAGGGGAACTTTTCATGCTTCAGTCGCCTTGACAATGTCAGGCACAGCTAGTAGGAGAGACTAAAAGTCCACAGAGCAACTGAAGTTTCACTGTTCAGTTGAAGATTGCTATGGTGTAACTGAAGTTGTACTTTTTCCTACTCCTGACCCCCCCTTCCTTCTTTTAAAGAGTAATAGTATATGCCTTTTATTTTAGAAAGTATTTTTTCTCTTTCCTTGGATTACCTAAATCTTTAGAAGATTGCACAACAATGCTGGACTGCAGCGACTATGTTTTAGGTGGGTATCAGTTCCACTGACCTCTTGCAAGCATGTAATATGGAAATAGCAGTTGTTAAAATTGACTAAACATACAGGCTTAATTGCATATGTAAGATTGGGGGATGCATTTGAAATGTTGAAATCTGTCAGTGATTCAGTAGCAAACGCCTTCCCCATTCTTCATTTTTCTTCCAGAGAATCTTACTCTTCAGCATTGGAGAAATGGAGTTGCTCATGACTGTCAAGAATGGAAGCTTACAGAATTGTAAATTTTAAAACATTTGCTTCTTGACAGAATTAAGAATGTGCTTTCTTGTATATATTACTGTATCTATTCTAGGGTGTTAAGAGAATACTGTCATCCATTGTAGCTTCATCAGTTCAACTTATATTTTATATGTGTGTGTATGTATCTGAACTGAAGTCATACTTCACTATTTTTTAAAGCAAGCAAACACTACTGCCAGCCATTGCTTTCGATACCAATGTTTAGCTACTAATACTATCTCCTAGTTTAATTTCTATTAAATAAGTGTTTTTATTTTCTTTAAAAATATGTTTTTAAAGTTAATAGAATTTTCTACCTCCAGGACTTTTAATATTTAGCATTTTTAAATTTATGAAAAAGGATTTAGTTACTTTTAAATTAAAACAGCAGAGATTGTACTGTTTTTAGAATAATTATTTCAAGTTCTTCATATCTGGATTCATTTTTAAACGTGATTTTCACTTCAATTGTATTCAAGGGATTTTCATCTGGCCATTTGAAATTTTGGGGATCTGATGAATTAATTACATAACCTTATCTGAGAATATTAATGAATATTAGCTGAATATATAGATTTCAGTATTAGCAAAACTATTCCCTTCATACTCCTTCTTATTTGTTTTGAAATGGTATGTGGTTGGCTAACTGTAGAGCATTAGAGATCTGTCAGAATATTACTAAGAATTAACATAGAAGTTAATTAGCATATGACTTCAGTACTGCACCTGTTATTTTCCCTCCTTGCTTCTTTAGAATACGTTTACTTTAGAATAAAAAATTGTTTTAGTGCCATGATAAAACATTTTATGAAAGAGATAAGGACATACAGTAGTTAAAAAAGTGAATTTGTTCTATCATGTGCTATTGAAATTAAGGTGCCTTATAGCCACACCTTTCCATTAAAAATACATTTGTCTCCTACTTTTACATTCACCTTTAAATTAGACTCGTCTTGCGGATTATAGCAGGATTCCAATTTTTCCTGAATTTCCGTCTTATATTGTTGAGCCAGATGCCTTTGGGAGTTCACAAGCAGTTCGTGGAGGTTCTGTTTGCTTTTGAAGTCCTCTTGAGCTACTTAGTGTCACTATATCATGTGGTTGTAAATTCATTTCAGCAGTCTGTAATAAGGCATAAAGGATTATCTGTCTTCCTTCAACTAAGTTCTAGACAATATGAGAGTCTAAGTGCATCCTCTCATTTTGAAGTACATATATCATTTCTTGCTCTTCATGATCATTTTTATACTCTTATGGTAATACATCCCATTTAACATGTTTCTAAGGTGAATCCATTAAAACCACATGTGTGTGTGTGTGTTTGATGCAGTCTAATAAATTTATTAAACTTTCAGAATAAGTATAGCATATTCTGTTGTACAAATATATTTATAATTGGTAGAAAAAATAATTTTTGCAGATTGATTCCTTGTAAATAAGACATACTGCATATTTTACCTGTAGATTTATACTGCAAATATTCAGAAAGTATTGGGGCATATTGTTTGTGTGTATAATATATAAAACATTTTGATTATTAAGCCAAGGTGTAATCATGAGGAAACTGGACTTTTACATCAATGAATTGGCTTCACGGTGGACAGTACTTTACCATAATTTTTGGCATGATTTTGCATACTGACTGTTATCATATGATCTGGCTGTGTTTTGTATTATTCAGATAACTGCATGCATGATGCAAGAGTAAAGTTTGCATTATTGGGGAAGCAGTAGCTGCTGAAAAAAAAACCTGTTCAAAGAAGAAAATGATAAAGCTAGGATGATAAAACTAGGATGTAACATAATATACAGACACATTCATTCATATATAAGTACACAACATGGCATTTTCATACTAAGAGTGATAGCCCAAGCTTTGTGATAATTTATTTAAATTTATTATACTCATCCACATACTTTGACTGAACCTTAATTGGAAAAAATATGCTTTTAATGTTCAGTGTGCATTTTTCCCATGCTCTATTAAAAGAGGAACAAAAGATTATATTCTGAAATCTGCTAATTTATATATTAACAGTAATTTAAATTTACATTGAAAATGAGCATATTTCTTTACGAGCAGTAGAATTTCCTATTCTTGTGTTTCTCTACCACCATCTTGCATTGCATAATCCAGTTTTGCCCCCAAATTGCCTTCTAAACTTTGGAGAAAATTAGGGCGGTGCCTGACATATAAAAATATGACAGAATGGAATTTGCCAATGGAATGCTACTTTTGGAATAAGACCAAAGTTTTAATTTAAAAATCTGTTTTGGAAAAGCTGAAAGTACCCATACAAGTGCTTTGTTTAGTGCTGTATTGAAACAAACAACTTTATGGAATCCTCATTTTCAAGTTTGGAATTTGAACTAATTTTATAATAGCAAGAAAATACATTGACAATGTAGAATATAATTTAGTTAGATTTCTAAAGTTTCATTTTTCAAGTTACATGTGCTTTTTTTCTCCTATCTCATTTTTCTCTTATGAAAAATGACAGTCTTTGCCTAAAAGATAACATTTATATGTTACTTATTGTTTTCTCAAGATTTGTTTGTCATCTGTTAAATTATGTGAATTATTTTGTTTCACAGGTTTGGAGGATTTGATTTTGCCTTGGCAGTTTTCACTGCAACTTTAACAGTGTTTACTTATAAATAAATACTTTATGTTGTCCTAAAATGGCAGCCTCTATACTCTCCTAGTGATTAATTGTTTCTACATTTTTGCCTGTAAACTTCTATAGAAGTCTGAGAACATCTACAGGTATCTGTTGTACAAAATTAGTTGATTATTTGAACTTTACAGTATATGCCACTCACTGAGACAATTGGGGCCTATCACTTTACTAAAAATCCATTTTAGGAGCCTGTCATTCAAGCAGAGTAACAATTCAAGTAGACAGTCAAATCCAGATATTACTCCTGTCCTCTGATTTATGATTCCCAAGTTGATTGACAATTGGCCCCATTACTTTCAGAAATGGATAGCTATTCTTTCTACCTAGTATAAATAGATATGGGGGGAAATTGCAACAGAAATAAACACAGCGCTTCTTGTACCAGGGATATTCCCTCACCAATGGGTACCTTCCCTACCCAGTATCATTTTTTATAGAAAAATTGAAGTTCATAAAAATTTAGTATATTAAAAAAGGTACAAAAGACAAGTGGTTTGTTGAGTGTTTTTGTTTACTTTGTTTTTCATAATGTTCTATAACAATTACCTGGATTGTAATTAAAACCGTAAATGTGCCATAACTGGAAAGATGAAGAATGGACGGTATTTTATAAAGACTACAAATCTGTTGGCTACAATATCATTATTTCATACCATTCCAATAGAAATCAGTTTGCTTGAAGAAAAGAATCTGTTCATAACTGGAAAGTGATGAAACAAAGTTAAATAAAGATCTAGGGTATAATGAATGATAGTACTAGAAATGGGTTCAAAATTTTTATGATTTAGATCTTTGTTGTGCCATTTCACTGTCAGGTACTATTCAGTTTTATTTTCTTGAATCCTTTTTTTTACTGCTAGAAATACATAGAACTTTCCTACTATCAGCACGACGTGTAAATATTGTATTGATGTTAAATGGTAATTTTTGTATTACCATTGAACAATGACAATATTGGGGAGATTTCAATGTTAGAGAAGGAGTTATTTCTAAAAAATAAATGTTAGGATATGTTATCACATTCAACTTATAGTAATGTAGTTGCACAATGATAGCTTACATATGTCATACATCTCAGAAAATGTATCTTCTGCTTACATATGTCATACATCTCAGAAGATGTATCTGCATTAGTACAAGAAAGGTGATTGGCACTGGGAAAGTTATGGTAGAAGGAAAGTTAAACAACTTTGTAAAGTTGTATAAGAATTTCACTAAAACAAATTTTAAATAAAACATGGTAGAAAATGGCAATGAAACAAAATATCAGTGCAAGGCTACTTGTTTAGCCAATATTTTTATTTATTGCCGAAATAATTGCAACTATGAAATACATAATTCTTATTTCAGTACTTCTTTTTAATAGTAACTAGTATTTAAAATTTCATAGTCACATATGGGGATTTTTATGCCCTGGTTTTCTTTTAATATATTCTGAATGCAAACTTAACAATTAGGATACAATGTACTATATAGACTGATAAATAAAAATGTTATGATTACCACAGTCATAAAGATAGAGTCAGTAGGACTATTTTCTCCTAACTCATTGCCTTTTTTTGTTTGTTGTTTGTTTCTGATGCAGACTCAAGAATGAATGCTCCGTCAGAAACCAGTAAACCTGTAAAAATGGAGAGCGGGGATGGGGACACAGGTACGGAATATATAGTACTTAGATCAGATTTCTTAATAACACTACAGTAATTACATGATCAGATTTATTTGCTTTCTATTTTCCTGTGTTCAGTATGGCACTATGTTGAGCAAGGGATCTTTGCACCAATGCTATGTAAATGTGTATTAATAATAGATGTACATTTTATCCTGAAATATAAAGGGCTGTCCTTATTAATTCCTCTATTCAGATTTGTGTTTATCCAATACATACCTTCTGTCCCCCTCCCCATGGTAGAGAATCTGTTACATATAAAATGTGAAGTTGGTAATCTGCTGCTCTATGTGCTTGTTGACATGTTTGTGTTTGCTGTTATGAATGAAAGAATTTCCTATTGAGTAACATAAGAGTGCAGAAAAATATTGAGAACCTAGATTTCAGTTCAGTAGCTATTTTTGAGTTTAGCCAATTACAATAGTATTTTACAGTAATAACAGGGCATCCCAAAACGTTCTGCTTTTTTAAGCTGTTCTTTGACATGTAAAACAACTATTTTAACTGACACTATAAAGATAGGTTATAATATTTGCAATGTGAGTTGGTTAAAAAAACAGTCTCAACAATAACTTTTAAGAATTTGTATTGAACTAATTTTTAATCTGTATCTGTAATCTTCAGCTGTTTTGAGTTGCTATTTGTTACTCTTTCCATTTCTTTTTTACACTGTAACTGTACATAATATTTTGCTTTTGTCTGAGTGCAACCATTTTTTTATTTGACACTCTACTACAAAGTGATTTTTCTCATTTGATTTAGAAATATTTTTAAATAATTTCTAGCCTTCATAATCATTGCTAAAAGTAATTTTACATTGGTTTGGAGAAATATAAGTTAATAAAGAATAATATATGAATAGGGTAGCTTATTATGATACACTAGGAATTGATTGGTTATTCCCTGAAGAAATGCTTTCTTTTTATAAATTGCTCAGTAATTTTGTCTACAGTTAACATTTCTGTTTCATCCAGTATCATAAACATTTTAATTAAATTGTAAATGAAATGAAAAAGAGGTCACTGAATTATATTCAGGAATAGCATGGTTGAGAACTAGAATGAGGCTTCATAATATCCTTAAGCCATATTCTCTGATCCTAATTTTAGTCAAATTATATCCAATTCTTTAAATTTCTCAAAGGAAATGGC
>JANHFS010004657.1:67139-79933 GCA_032467975.1 Trimeresurus albolabris
CCAGGCCTAGAATGGACTTCCGGAAGCGGCATCCACACAGAGAACCAGTTGTTCACATATTTGAATCCCACCACTGTGCATAACCCAAATCAATTCAATGCAATACCATGATTGTGGTATTGGTGGCTGCTTAAAAACAATAAAGATTGTATTTAATTATAAACAAGCTGGTTTGTTTTTTTAAAAAAAATCTCTGAAGGATGTGCCTTTTTTAACTAGGCCTAAAAGATCTGTCCTACAAAAAATATGAGTGATCACTAAGATGGTAGCAAAGAGCTAATTTTTCTGAAGTTTTGCAATGGAGACCACATAATTGGCTGTTTTTTTTCTTTTACAAACCTGGCAATTTTAAAATGTATGGACGTCAACTTCCTGAATCCTGGCCTAGCTTAACCCTTTGGGCCCTGCAAACCAACTGTACCAGAAAAAGCAGATGGGCACTGTGAAACCTATTTCTACGTTATAAAAACCCAAGGCCCACCTGGACTGGGTAAATTGCCTTTACCTAGTTTTTTCCCACCTTCCTCCTAGTTTCCCAGCCTTTACAATCTAGAAACACCTGAAGAAATTGATGTGAGCATATAATGGCTGTGGTTTGGGACATCACTATTTTAACATTTTAAGATTAAGAAAAATTGCATTAGTTGTTTTCAACCACATTATAGAGCTGGAAGCAAAGTGGTATAATTTGGCACTTTTCTCACTTTCAAGCTTTCCAAGATCCTCTAGCATTTTTCCCCTTCAATACTAATATATACTTTGCAAACATTTTATGATCTGACAATTAGGACAACTTGTGCCATTAGAATTATATTTCATGAAGTACAAATGAATTGTCATTTTTGTGTTCAGACATCTCAATTCTGAAGCTGCATGTTCACATTTGAGTGACAATTGTTTGTAGTTGTAGGTAGTAGATTTATTTCTTTGCACATATTGCTACAATTTGTTTTACTCTACTAGTTTTTGGTTGTGTTACACTTTTTCTGAGATTTATTTCACATGTTATATACAGCTCACATTCATAATGAAACTTTCCTGATGCATATTATATAATAGAGATTAATCAAAATATTTATTTGCAATTGTATGAGAATATAAAATATGAAATTCTCTAAGGAAAAAACACACACATGTGTACTGTAAAAGCTGTAT
This sequence comes from Trimeresurus albolabris, assembly GCA_032467975.1. Lineage (NCBI taxonomy): Eukaryota > Metazoa > Chordata > Lepidosauria > Squamata > Viperidae > Trimeresurus > Trimeresurus albolabris. The sequence continues at coordinate 68,295 of JANHFS010004657.1, forward strand.
TAATGGCGTTTGAACTACTATTGCTCAGATACATCCTAATTTCCTCTCTACTGTCTGCAAACAGAATTTCTTCTTTTAATTCAAAAGAATGTTTCTCTCAAGAGAGGGATACAGAATCGCTGCTTTCTTTTTACTGTATTCACAAAGTGCTTCTTCTGCCTAGGATTTGCAAAGAAATACCGGTAGTTCCTGTGTCTGCTCCCTTAGGATTAAATTATCTACTTTGGCATTTCAGAAGAGAAATACAAATTCCTTCTTTATAACAATTGCAAGAGTTGCTGACTAGAGTGGAACCATGTATCTCATGTTCAAGGACTTATATTCTAATTTGGAAAACCCTTTGAATGAAGAGTTGGTGAAGGTTGTATGACCCCAAACTCATCTTGCACCTAAGCAATCCTTAATTCAATTACCGTGTTCATTTGAAAGAGAATATATGTAGCTCAGGGTTGAACTGTGGAGTCCATGGTGCTCTCTGAGTTTGGTTGTTTGCTTGCAGACATTTCATTACCCAACTAGGTTACATCTTCATTGTTCATATTTCAAGATCTCCACTGAGTTCTCTTTGCTGCCCACCAGTACTTGAATGTATGTATTTCTTGTATTTTCTGTGCCTCAGAAAAGTGTAACTGAAGGAAGGAAAAAAGACAATGAATATTTGCAAAACTACAGATGAAATGCACACAAGGCAATATGCAGTTGATTAGAAGAGAAATTAAGTAAAGACAAAGGAATTGCACTCTCACTGCTCCAATTCTCCCAGATCAGAATATGTACATAAAGGCACACATACATACTGTATACAGCGGTACCTTGGTACTCAATTGCTTTGAAACTCATCATTTGTTAGGTTTAACATGATTTCTGTTAAATGAAGAGTATATATCATAGATTCTTATCCTTTTCATTAACATAGGGAGACTCATTGGGGGCAGTTCTGGTAGGTGAAAAGCATCATAATTTGGATAATTAATTACCTTTAATTTATCAACATGTTAGGGATTAAGTATTTACAAGTGTTTATCTCCCTTTTATTTTCCTCTGTAGAACAATGGGTACAGTCTATTAGAGAATGAGTCTATTTGGACACATTGTATACATTGGGATCATCTTGAGCCCATGGTTGTTAAATGTTCCTGGGGCCTCAAGGAACAAATGCAAGGAAGAAATGAGTTTACATAATTATTATGCTGTTGGAACAACCATTACAATTCCAGTTTTGCCTCTGTCTTAACAGCAGTAGAAACATCTTACTCAGTTTGTTTTATTATTTATCTTTTTAGGCACTTGTCTGAATGAATAAGATCTTCAAATATGTGGCCTCAGAAGACAAGGATGCCCTTGGATGCATCTAACCTTTCCATCTCAGATGTCCATTCTCACCATAGGGAATAATAGGATCTGTACACACTCTTTAAATAAAATAAAAATCTTTGCAATCAGAAGCTCTCATTAAGCACCATCTGCTTCCATGATGAGAGTTATTTGAGTATTTGAACTCATATTCAAATGAAGCTGCATAGAACTTCTGTTTGCAATTTGCCATTCAGGGATTTGATTGGATAGAGTCAAAATCATAGCCCCTTTGTCCCTTTGTGTCTTGATGCAAGTGCCTGTTGAACAAGTTTATAATTGTACACATATCCATAACTGTTTCTGGCTCCCCTGGAAAATATTTAAAAAATATTCATAGCTCTTTGCAAACTGGCAAGCAAGATGCCTAGCAGCTAAGTAATAATTTGTAGTTCTGGTTCTAAAAACAGCTTTTAGCTTTCTTAATGGGCCTGCCATTTCTCCATGGAACTGGGGTTGGTTGGGAGAACTGAGCTGCATATATAAGGATTAAGTACAGAGTGCATAGTTTTTATACACGTATTGAATTGATATCAGTTTTTCCTATGGTGCTGTTTTTGTAGATTGTTGTTTGAGAGGGATGAAGCTACAACATTTGATTTCCTTTTAGCAAACTGTGAAATATCTGTACAAACTTACAAAGTTGCAACTGTAGTGGAAAATAAGGAACCCATCCATCTGTAATAGAATTTAGGTGCCATCAGAGTGCCATCTGTTAATAATTTATGTTCAAAAGGAAGCCCTACTGATGTTCCTTAATCTTCTGACAAATCACATTTGATTATTTACTGGCTTAGCAATGAAAGGATTGTACTATATTGATATATGAATGGAGAAGACAGAGTGGTTATCATTAATGGCATAAACATAGTATTCATATTCTCCCTAATACCTTAATTAGTTCCATTAGAAGAAGAAATGTGGAGATGCTTCTTTGCACTGAGCTCTGTCAACAGCAATTTTTAAAAATTTTGCTTTGTTGTTGTTTTTAAGAGCCCCTGATTAAAGTTTTTGAAATAAATGGATGAAGGAAGATCTAAATTCCAGTCATTTAATAATTTAATCCAATCAATCACTCTAGCCTTCTTTAGGTATTAGGCATCATATTGTAAAGCTTTAGCTGGAAGCAGGACTGGAAGCACTTGGATAAACATAAGAAAATCCAAGAACTGAGAATAAGTAATTATTGGGGGGGGGGGATGAAAGTATTCCTGAAAGAATTTAAATTGATTAAGTATTTTTATAAATATTTTTTTTAAAAAACTAACCCAATTTATAGAAACATGGCTAAAATAATCCTATGTTTACTTTTCATTCTGCCTTAACTAATGAACTATTTGGCCCTCAATTTTATTAAGAAAGATTTATTTCTATCTGTCCTTCATTTTTACAAAGATCAGATTTATTCTTCACATTTTTTAAATTGACAAATTAAGAACTTTCATCCATCTCATCTGATGGATTTTTGTGTCCAACCCAGGTACTTTTTATATGGCAAGCTCTTACACAATGAAAAGTACCCCATTTGATTAAAAAAGGGCATTATCTATAATTAAATAATGTCCTTGTTAAAGATTTTTGATTTGTTAAAACACATAAAATGAGATGAAGCTGGTAATAACACATTCTTTTTCCAGCAAATCAGACAAATGAGTTGTGTCATTGTTTGAGCTTATTAATGGCCCACATAAAGGTATTTTAAAGAAGTTTAATCCTGATCAAATGGACTTACTGGGGGCAGAAGGTTCTAATCCAAGGAATTCATTTAAATGGGATGATACTTTTTTGAAAAGCTCATATTTACACCTTGGGAATTTTCCTTGATCCAATTTTGCTATTTGGAGAGCAGATGCAGAGTTTTCAGCCAGCCCAGAATGATATGCCACCTTGATCATCCTGGAAAAGAGTTTGTAAACAGTGACCCATGCTAAGATGATTTAGGTGACAATAATATACCATGTTACATTTATTTAGATGATAAACATATGCTACTTCAAACTACTAGTAATTTGTTGCAAAAATAGTGTATATATTTTTGAATAGATAAAATAAGTTATGTGTTGTCCATAGGGCTGTCCCCAAACATAGTTTAGAAGTTTAAATATGGCTGCATACATACATAAATATGGCTGGTACATACCTTGGTCATCAGTTTACTTCCAAGCTCATTATTGGTATGAATAATTAGGAGACAAGAGGGCTCCTTTCTAATAGAGGCTAACTGATTAGTTAATTAACTGATCAGACAGTCAGATGGATATCCATCTGGAACTTTATGGAGGCAAAACAATCAAGCTCCCTTTAAACCTGCATTTTTATACCTTATATATATATCTGAAGTATCCTGAAACAAAGTTATCTATTATTACTGTTGCTTGAGATCTTGTGGTGAGGGTGTGCAGCCCTAAATGAGACAGGATTTGCACAGCTAGGATTTTTTTATCAATTTGCTAGTTTTATGGAAAAAGCCATATAGAGATTGGTGAAAATATATAAAGGGAAGGTACGTTAGGAAATAGAAGTTGCTATTGGATATTCTTGGTGTTGTACCTACCTGAATATTTTTATTCCAAATTTCAATCAAACCTCATGAAGGATGAAGTGCTAAATCCCACTTACTCCTCAAATCAGGCAGTTTGTGCTGGGTGGACTGGAGGTAGGATGGAGCAATTGGAGGAAAATAGGGAGAGTTGATCTCTGGAATAAAAATAAACCAGGAATCAATGACTCAGAAAAATCAGAAAAGTGAAATATCTGGAATGGACTGTGGGTAGAAGAACTGCTTCTGAGAAGAACAGACCAGATGTTAATGGAGGTGAAGTATAACTAAGGTACTGACTTTCCAAGAGTATCAAAGCAGAATTATTTTCCCTTTTTCCTCCTCCTCATATTCTGTATGGCAAAAGCCAAAGCTCAACAAAACAAAATTGTTTAGTACTGTGTGAATAAAGAAGGAAGATAGTTGAGAAACTCCACATATAAATGTATGTATATAGATATATAGTCATGATTTGAGTTTGCAGAAGTAACTGTCTGGGTACGTTTCTGTCCATTTTGCCCTCTCTGACAGACCTGATGAATAACCCTTAAAGGAAGAATCTTTAAGGAATTTAATTTTATTCTGTAACTGACATTTTTCTAGTCTAATATAATATATGCTTCAACTCGAGTTTTAATATTTTAAAGCTCTTTATGGGTTAGGTCACCTTACGTGATCATGAAAGTCTTTCATTAATTGTTTTCCTAGAATTTTGCCACTATCAAGGACAGGGCAGTCAAGAAGAGAGCTACCAACTGATTCAAGCTTTATTAACAAGCTTATTCTTCCAGGAAGCTACCTGGCAACCTCTGTATGATTTAGAATTTCTCGGGGATTTCAATTATTTGTATTTTCATCATAAAACATGTAGCATTTTAAGCAATGACTATGATGTTTTATCTTTGCCATTTTAATGGCTATTTAGTGAATTTAATTGCACTACATCAGATTTTATTTTTAAGGATAGATGTGAAATTTAATACATAGCTTCCTTAAATAGTTACAAATATATATAAAAAAACAGCTGCTTTACATATAGTAAAGGTTTTCCTGATATTCAAAACGATACTGAGTGTGATTTAATATGGGATCTTGCTATAAAAGTATTTAATAGAAATAACCAGAGCCATATAAATTAATGAAGACTATGAAGATGCAAAGTTAGATGCAAACTAAATAAAAACACCAATACTGGCTAGCAGCTTTATTTATTCTAGGAGCAAGGTCATCCTAGCACCCAGCATTCATCATGAAAAATGCTCATAGAATTGCTATTATTACTATAACAGAGGCTTTCAGAGAAATGGAGAAATCAGTGTTTAAAGAATCACTGAGAAAAACATAGCAACCTTCCTCTTATATTGTTCCTAAGTGATTGATGCGCTACAGGCAACAGCTGTCTTATTTCATCTGGAAAAGATATTATAGGAAGTAAGTTTATAAAAATAAAAGGCATTTTTAGTTTGCTAAAATTTTTAGAAGTAAACATAATAAATAATTGCTAACAGAGGCATAGGCCCCATTGGTTCTTATACCGATCCTATAATAGCCAGTCTGTGATCTGAGGTGGGGGGGGAGCCAATGCATCAGCATTTCTGTTGACAAGCCATTAATGGTGCGGTGGTGCCAAATAATGCTCCCCCCTGCCCTGATATAGCACATATATGAATAGATAGAGCACGTATATGAATACTGTATAAATCAAAACATGCAGATTTAAAATGTAGAACAATTACCTATTGCCTATTTTCTTGGGTTCACTTTAATCACACTCTGATGCAAAACCTAACATGTTTAAAAGAAATTTTATAGTGTCAACAAATGATAATATTTGTAGCTCAGGGTTGATATGGGAGTCCTTGGTGATCTCTGAGCTTGGTGGCTTTCTTGCAGACATTTCATTACTAAGTAACATCAGTACCTAGTTTGGGTAATGAAATATTTGTAAGAAAGCAATCAAGCTCAGGGAGCACCAACGAGCCTTCAAGTTTCATAGTATTATTTATATTTCTACTACCACAGCTGAAAAATGAATTTGACTAGAGCAAGGGTATCAAACTGCTGGCCCATGGTTTGGATGTGTCGTGGTGAAACCGTGCCCACTCCATTGCCGGCAATGGAAAAAAAATCACGATACGTCATGACATGTCACGTGACATTGCGAGTTTGACATCTCTGGACTAAAGGTATATGATTAGGTCAAAAAATACATTATCACTCCCTTCCCCAAGTATCACTTTTAAGTTACAAAACTACAATAGATCCTCCTAGTTTAGTTGACTCAATTATCTTTAATGCATTATAAAATTCTTAATAGTTGACTCTAAAAAGTCTAATCTTTGAAGAGTCTATCTATCATATCCTATAGTTCATTTTTAAATAAATGCCATTCCATTTTGTTGAAGAACAGAATCTTGCAGAGATATTGCTTTCACTGTTTTTATCTCGTATTTTTATTTTTATGTAAATGTCTTTAGGGCATTCTTTATTTTTTTGGCTAGAAATCTGCTTCAGAAGCAACTTCAGTTGATTATTCAGTTATATGCATCTTTTTCAGACTTTACAGCTTCCCCTGATTTGTTCTTTTGTTTTCTATTTTTAAAACAGAGAAGAATCACACCTTTTTGTAAATGATTTCCTTTAGTTAGATTCTCACACACATGCTTTGAAAAAAAAAACCTGGCTGCTTTAAAATCTGCTAAAATTATCTAAAAATGGTTGTCTCAATAAAATCACTGCATTTCACACCATATGTGGCAGCATAAGAAACATGTCACCTTCAGTTAATCAACCTTGTTTCTCCACTGTTAAGGCCTAGGTTTGAACCTGTGTGTGGTTCCCATAAGAATCTATTTTTAGTTGCCAGTGCCGAACCAAATACAAATATAATTAAGTGAGAAATTCCAGGAACAGAAAGAATGGTGCTAGGGATTTGCAAGTCTGCATATGACTATTTATAGTAATACATTCCTCTAAGGCTTTCCAGGTTCCATTTCTAAAATATTTACCATTTACTAGAAAATAATCTCTAAAAAACTATCAACCTGACTGCATCTTTAGAGAAGGTTAACTAGCTAGTGTAAATCTGTAGTGTGTCCAGTTTGACCAGAAGCTGAATATCCTAACCTCTGTCTTCCCACGAATACTGGATTAAAAATATAGTTTTCCTTTATACCCACAAAAAGTAACTAAATAATTTGTTGGTGTCCTTCCATCCCCCCCACCCCCTGCAAATCCACATATGTATTTATATATTGTCTAATGGTTTGCCAAAACACTCCTTGCCTGTGAGAGGTGGGAGTGAGGAAGTAATTGAATAGTTAGCATAGCAGCAAGCCTGCATTCAAAAAATCTTTGTGGTCTTTTGAACTGGGTGGCTGAGTCCTATATTTGCATTCCACAATGTTCCCACGGCTATGACTCTGTGGTGTGCTTTAAACTTCTGAGAAGGAGGGTGAAAAAGAACAGACCTAAACAGCGCATGTGGGACATTGGAAGCTGATTGCAAAATACTAAATAAAGCTAGATATTTGCAGAAGGACTGTGATATGCTTTGGAAATAATTTAGAAAATGAAGCTAGGAGCACTAGGGAACAGTCACTCTTTTACCAGGATTACATAACTACTTTTTACAATTGCCAAATGATTCTGGAAAAAGACACAGCTGCTTTAAAAAACTGCAGACAGGTGTTACGTTCATGTTCCCATAGGCTTGGAAGCAGCTTTTTGGAACTGAATCCAAAGCATTTTGCAGTCTTAAGTTGCAGTTCCAAAGAGCAAACATATCAACTTGGTCATGATACATATATCTGAAATTTAATAACTGCAAATAGTAATAAACATTCATCACGATTAATGTTAAAATTATCTCTACCAAATACATTAATCAAGGGCACTTTCATATTTCAGCATCGAGGACAGGTTTATCACTGCAGTAGAATATACATTGATATTAAAATGAATGGAAAAGTGGAGTTTTAAGGAACATATTTCCATGCCATTTTTCAATCCAACATAATTAGCTGATTAGGAAGTGTAGAATGACAAAATTGTTTTCAATAACTGGTCACATTAGCTGTATCAGGTTTATATATATATACCTGGTCATAATTTAATTTGTTTCTCATAAAATTTTATAATAAGGTAATACATTTTATAACAAAAAATCATTTTCACAAACTCACGTGATTTCTACTATGTGCAGTATGAGGTAATTGCTCATGGGAAATGGATAAGATTGGAGTGTAGCAGAAAAGGTTTTTACATATAATGGCAGTGGTTGTTCTGAGATTACCCAATTAAAAGTAAAAGGTAAAGGAGTTCCTGCCAATTTTACTTTGCAAGCCGTTGCTGACTATAAGGGGCCGTGCTCATCTCTGTTTCAAAGCCATTGAACCAGTGCTTCAGAAAACATTTCCATGGTCATATGGCCAGTGTGACGTCATGGAGTGCTGTTACCTTCCTATAAAGTGATACCTATTTATCTACTCACATTTGCATGCTTTCAAACTGCTAAGTTGGCAGAAGCTGGGATGGGGAGGATGGGAGTTCATCCCATCACATGGCTCTTGGGTTGAACCTGGGCTACCGGCTTTATAGCCAACAAGACAGCATCTTGACTGCTGAGCCACCATACTGTGAGATTACAGAATTAGATTTAGGAAATTCTTGTTCTAATTTTCAGATTCCCATCCATAAATGTGTGTAGTTCAATATTTTGTATAATAAAGCTCAGGAGTGTTATTCTTTTTAAATATTACTTAGTTACATCAGATATAGAAATTGATGACTATTTTTTTCTTTGCTAAGAGCAATCACAAGATGGCGTTTGTCCTGTAAATCTGTGTAAAATTAAAAATACCTTTTATATGATGAATGAAAGTTATCAGTGGGATTGATCGTTTGCAAAACTTTGGATAATTTCCATACATTCTTTTTAATAATTTGGTAGTTTCTAAACTGATTTCAGAGGAATTTTTATTCTACTTGGAATCAAGGGAAGATTAGTAATGGTAATTTACATTGACTCAGAGATACTCCACACTGCTCCTGGTCTTTCCTTGCAATGCATAGTTGCAAAAAAAAAAAAAAGTTGTATCATAGGTCTAATCCTTATTTCATAATATAGTCCAACAGGCCTGTAAATTTAATCCAGAATAAATATCAGAATTATCTAAGGAAGAATAGGTCAATGTAGGAAATACTTCAGTAGTAAAGTCAGTATATAAAGATTTCTTTATAGAACATATCAACATAATTTTAGTCCAGTCAAGTCAATGAATCCCAGTAATAAATGTTAGAGCTCTTTTTTATAAGCTTAGTGTACAGTAATCATGCAGTATGCTGGTTAAGTGGTCAAAGCCCTTAGATGATTAGCAATAATTGGACTGACTTGCTTGCTTATTTCTATTGAATTTTTTTTTATTTGATGATGGTAGCTGAAAGCCAGCCATATTAAATTGTTTTTACAGTCTTAAAATATTGCAGCATTAGGGTATAAAGGAACATACTAAATGTAAACTAGAGTGCTACAATTGGTTATGATTTGGTGTATTTCAACTGATGCCTATCATATATGCCATACCATTATAGTCCTATACTTGTTCCTCTACACCAGGAGTGTCAAACTGCCGGCCATGGCCTGGATGTATCATAGCGAAATCACACCCACCCTATTGCCGGCAATGGCAAAAAAAGTCACGATACATCATGACACATCACGTTATCTTGCGAGTTTGACACCCTTGCTCTTCACTGATTATTGTTTTCTTTTGTTATTAAAAAAATCCTACTTATATTGGTGAGGGATGTTTAAGCCCTTTGTTAGCTAAATAAATCAAGTGTGTGGCAGCCCTTGTAAAACGATAGGATTTCAGTTGATAGATATACATTATTAACCATGATGATGCAAAAATATTGAAATGTGTATTATGACATGAAGAGACAAAGTCCATAGTTTTTGCCATATTGTGACATCACATACACACAGGTATCTAAAGGATGGAGTTTTCATAATGGCATCACAACACATGTTCTATTTTTTGTTCACCTTTGTTCTCTTCCTGCAACTGCCTGTGAGTGAGAAGTTTTGCAGCAAAGAAAAACAAAACAAAACAAAACAAAAAAGACCCAGGCCAATGAAAATAGTTCCAACAAGAAGTTTTTAAAAGTGCTTGGCAGAAGAATCTATAGCACATATTAATGTTTGCTTTCTGTAATGAGCTTATGTCAAAAAACGGTGTAAACAACTGCTATGAATTAAGTCCCCTTTCTCCAAATCTGTAAAACTACAATTCAAGTTGAAGTTTTTATGTGTTACAACAGTATATTTAATGAAAACAGCTATGCTTAAGAATTATCATGATATGAGAGAGAAAACAAAGGCTGACGGGTGAACAATCTGTGAAGAGAAATGTTAACCATATTTCAGAAAAAATAATACTCAACTTTTTTTGACATATGAAAACTGTCAATATCCATAGTAAGAATGAATAAAGATGGAACTGTTCTTTCAATTTCATGTGAAGTAAAGAGGAAAAATCAAAAATTAGAATGAAAGAGTGCTGTTCTCCTTTATTTGAAGAATCTCTTCAAATTGCATTTGATTATAATTTAAAACATAGCAAGAGTTACTTTTCCTAGTTGATAAAACACATACTTTAATTTGAGTACCATTGATGCATAAATTTGGGTGACCTTGTTTCTGTTAAGTAGCTACATAACTGAAAGTATCTAGGCAAAAATGGAATAATATATCAAGAAATAAATCTAAATAGTTTTGTGAGCAAAGGAAAATGTAAAATCTTCCTGATTAAGCTTAATTTTGGCCAAGCTGATAGGATTGGATTATCTGACAGATAATCTATTAAAATCAATGAGTCCTACAAAATTGGCTTTACCAAGGATGAGGCAGTCACTTCATGATAATTTAAATCCCATTGATTTCAGTTGTCCACTCTAAATATGATTGAGTCTTGATTCAATATATAGCTTCAGGCAGAATGATAGCAGAGATAGATGACTCAGGCTCTAACTACTAATTTTCCACTGCAAATCCTTTTTGACTTTGTGGTTGTTTCGAATTATTAAAAAATATTAAGTATTGTCTGCAGACAGAAAAATTAAACATTCTTATAATCTGTTGGTTCTCTTCTCTATGTAAGTTTTAGATTACACAATAAGATAAAGAACAAAATATGGGCTTGGGAATCCATATGTTCCTTTACTGTATCTAGTCATGTGACACAGTCATGTGAATCCTATTTCTTCTAAACTCATGGGATTAATTTTCATATGGTAGCTATGTCTAGATATGTCTTTTCTTACTGCTTTTATTCTTGAGAAGCATTTGGTGCAATTACTTTTCATATAATCTCACTTCTCTTACAATCATAGAATATTCAGTCCAATAATACTGAAGCAGGGCAAGATTCTTCCAAAGACCAGTTATATAAACAGCCCCCAAAGCAGTTCAGCAAGCAAATTCTATTGAAAGTTAATGAAAAAGTTATTTTTCAGTATGGCACCAACAGGCAAGAACTATGTTGCATGTATACAAGGCTAACATCTAGGCACAATTAGGGCTTGGATGTGTCCACAGCTTACCATAGAACCACCAATAGTGTAACTTGCTGGAGGAGCAGTTGGCTACAAACACAAGCCTCTCTGCCACCACAACTCCTACCAGTTGTCCATGGGGCTTGGAGAGGCAAGATTGCCAACACCCTTTCTTCTGCTACCTCTACTC
>JANHFS010004660.1:11818-23212 GCA_032467975.1 Trimeresurus albolabris
TGGGGTTTGTATTTTGTATTTGTTTTTAATATGCTGTAAGCCGCCCTGAGTCCTGTCGGGAGAAGGGCGGCATATAAATTAAATAAAATAAAATAAAATAAAATAATCGCTGGTTACCACTGTATCTGGGTTGCAAAAGCAGGGATGTTCACCAGAGGGCAATAAAGAGCTAAATTAGGGTTTGTTTGATTTTTGCAATCCAAATATGATAGCTCTGTTTGGATGAGTGTGGTTGCATGGCTTAGCCTGTTATATATAGGATTACTAGAGCATTAGAAATCGCATTACATGTTTCTGTGTTTGCTCTCCCTTTTCATATGTGTAATTATATTAAAAATCTGTTTATATTTAAGTTCTGTCTCGTATGTGCAGCATATATTTAGAAAGAAACATCACAAAGCCTTTTCAATTACTGTATATAAAATATTCAAATTGAAGCAAAAAGCAAGGGAAAGCAAAACAGAGCTGAGAAGCTTGGAGCCTTCTGAAGAGGCAGATTTATGCTCCATGTTATAATAGATTAGAGGCTGCTGAACTGATCTGGCAGATTCAGTCATGCCCATCAGAGCCTCTTGCCCTGGTTTGACTTCTTTATGGAGATATAGCCTTATTAGCTATAAGGCTTTCCTAGTCAGGCAGACTGTTCTCTAAAATAATTCTCTTCTGTCTCTCCTTCAAGGAAACACATTACATCATCCTTTTGTTTTAATCTCAAATTATTTTTTTGCTAATTAGTGATATATAACATCTAAAAATTGTTATTGACTAGTTTGTATGATTTTAGAAACAAGTGATTGCTTTCTGTATTAATAGTTACACCAATTGAAAAGAGAGACTCGTACCTCTCCAGCACCAACATCATACACCAACTTCCCACTAAAGAACAACTAACAGTCTCTAATATCCACATACAGATACACACAGGCTAGTGTATTTAGAAACGTACTTGTATCCTTTAAGAAATAACAACTACATAACCCATTTTAAACTAATGTAACATATTGTGCAAACCCACATTATCTATTCATTGGGGGGATTTGCATAATATAGTATATTAGATTAAAATGGAGTAAAGTCAGTATGATTCAGAATGTTTGGGGAATTCAGCCATTCTCTTTGACTTAGCTGTGTGGACAGGATCATCAGGATATGTTTGTCTGAGTTAGCATATTATGTAAACATAACATTTTGTCATCCTAAATTAGGGTTAAAGTATGATATGTGAATCTTTGTTCATTGTTTTGCATATAATGCCTGATACATAGTTCTTGCACTCCTCTGATCACTCTGCTGTATTTACATCATAGCAGAAAACAAAATACATCTCATTACCAAGCGTTTACTACATACTTATGTATGAACCCAAATTGAAAATTTATTCCACAGTTATGATTGCAAATATAAATATGATTATGAAGACTACAAGAACCTAATATCACCCCAGAGTGTTTTATCTCTTTCTCAGTTCTTCAGCTTTCATGCTGAAGAACTGAGAAAGCATCCTTTCATGCATCCTTTCTCCGTTTGCTTCTCAGCCTTCGCCACGTGTTTGTGGAACTATCGGTAAAAAAAAAAGTCCCATGAGACTTTCTAACTTCTTGAGATCTCGCAAGAAGTTAGAAAGTCTGATGGAACTTTTTTTTTTTAATCAATAGTCCCACAAACACCCAGCAAAGGCTGAGAAGCAATAGGAGAAATGGAATGCAACTGAAAGGCAGGTTAGTAAAAAAAAAAATGCTTGGGGGAGGTGGGGGGTGGGGGTGGCAACCTTATCCTGCGCGGATATTGATGCAGGTTGCTCATGGACGGGACTGAAGACCTAGGACTGGGGCGACGGCATGCGTGTCCACAGAGAAGGCTCTGCATGCCACCTGTTGCACGCATGCCATAGGTTTGCCACCATGGATCTAGGACAATCATGCAGAACAGCAACAGATCTTTCTGAACTCAGTAGTCAAAAGCCATGCCCCACAAAAGCAGTCATGAAAGATGTTCAAGCTGTAGTTCAGCAACTTCTGGAGTTCCATCTGGTATAGGTGACAATTAGCAATAGCACTTAGACTTATATGCCACCCCATAATGCTTTACATCACTCTGTGGGCAGTTTACAACATCATTGTATTGCCCCAACAATCTGGCTCTTGATTTTACAGACCTCGGAAGGATAGAAAGCTAAGTCAACCTTGAGCTGGTCAGGATCGAACTGCTGGCAGTCAGCAGACTTAGCTTGCATTACTACATTTAACCACTGCGCCACCGAAGCTCTTAAATGTAAATCTAGCAGTAGCTTTTTTTGGCAAATATATTCAATGATCCATTTATGCAAATTATTTAACACACACATAAGAATGTAACAAGGGATCATATTGGAAATTCACTTCTAAACAGCACTGGAGAATATAATTAATTCAATGAACATGCTTGTAGGCTGTAGCAATGGAGTAGCAAGTATTTTACAAAGAGGAGAGCCATGTGGTTAGCAATCCCACTTCTGGCTCATAGACAGAAATATGATGTCCAGTGCTTTTTTTCTAAAAAAAAAAAAAGGTGCCGGAACTCACACACATCATACAACCAGCCTTGCCTATCTTACAAGGTTCCATCCAAAAAAGGTGCCAGAACTCTGTTCTGGGCGTTCTGTAAGAAAAAAAAGCCCTGATGCTGTCTAACCTCAGACATTAAAAACAGATGTAGGAAGAACAATTTTCTGATATGTAAGAAGGTGTGTATGCATATACATATACACACACAGCACAATAACAGGGATTGGATGGGTTTGTGGATCAAAGTGAAAAAGAGAGATCAAGAGGAGAGGGAATAATAGATTTAGAAGAAATAGAGCAATAGTATAGGTTCTGATAACTGTGGGCTGGATCTGTGCCCATTTATGTTCCTTTAGGTAGCCAGGAGACAAGGTTATTTGGTATGGGAGGTGATCAAAACCTCTTCAAAGGGGGATAAAATGCCACCAACTTTGAAAGGGGTGGTGATGGATATTCTCTGAATTCTTCCCTCTTAGATCATTTCCATGCAGTCTTCAAACATCTTTTGTGGGGGAGATTGTAGAGAGGGAGTTGGAAATCAGTTCCAGGATCCTAGAAGAAACAATTTACCTGAATTTCTTTCAGTCAGGATTCAAACTCAGATACAGAACAGCTCTGGTCACTTTGGTGGATGTTTCTCAGAGTTTGGATGCAGAGAATGCATCCCTTCTGGTCCTGTAAGACTTCTCAGAAACTTTCAAAATCTCTATGGTAACCTGCTGGACTGCCTATGACGTCTAAGTGTTGAAGGTATCATTTCACATTGGATTGGCTACTACTTGAATGGTCAGTTCTAGAATTGGGGAAGAGCAATCAAGCTAATGATTCCTCCACTCCTGGGATGCCGCAGGTCTAAGTCTTCTCTGTGCTTTTGTATTAATATGAAATTTACAAGAGAGGTCATCAGTTGGTTTGGAATAAGGTATCAGTATGCTGATATAATGAAACTATACATTTTTGGAGATGCTGGGGAGATCCTAAGCTGGTATCTGGAGGTTTTCACAGGCTAGCTGGGGTGAAACAAACTCAGTAAGACAGCTTTTTGTCCATCTTGACTCCCCAAAATATCACCTCCAGTAATGGCTCAAGATGGGAGCACCGTAAAGGAGCAGGTTTGTGATCTGTGGGTCTTCTGAGACCTTAGACTCCTGCTGGAGCAACAAATAGATGAAGTGGCCAAAAGTATCTTTATCCAGCTTTGATTGATATGCAAGTTGTAGATCTACCTGGATGTGGAGAAGTTGGCAATAGCAACGTATGCCCCTACCCCTGTGTGGCTAGATTACTGAAGTGTGCTGAATATGGAGCTGCTTTTGAAGGTGACTAGTATAGAATGTTGGCAGTTAATTATCATCATTGCAGAAATACCCTTTTTATGATGACTATGTTGGTTACCAGTGGGCTTCCAGGCCCAGTTTAATACTTTAGAGGTTAATGGGGAGGAGGATGGCCATTGTTTAATTTATTTGTTATTGTTTTATTGCTGTGATTATATTTCAAAACTGCTGCTGAGATTATTGTATACTGAAACGGAATGGTATATTAAATTATAAATTAAATACCCTACTGTTGCAATCTACAGTTGTTTTTTTAACAGGATGCTTCTGAGACCTGATATTGTAGATAGTATATCAGGGAAGAGACCCAGTTTGGTGTAGTGCCTAAGGCACCAGGCTTGAAACCAGGAGACTGTGAATTGTACTCTTGCCTTAAAACAGGAAGTCAGATGGCTGATTTTGAGCTAGTCAGTTCTCTTAGCTCTAGGAAGGAGGCAAAGGCAAACCACTTCTGAAAAACCTTGTCAAGATAACTGCATGGTCTACTCCATGCTAGGAGTCAAGGCTGAGTTAAAGACACACATACAATCCAACAAATCTGGGAGAAGAAAGACATATCTGGTATTAAATAGCATGTTTCCTAATGACAAATGTAGCCTACTGCTAATACCCTCTATCTTTAAAGCCAACTGCAAAGAAGCCCATTCAGGGCATAGAAAGGGAGAGAAACTATGTCTGTATGAGCAGGAAGATGAGGGTAGTAAGAAGCAGTGGGAACAGCAGCCCTATCTTTCAGAGATACATTCCCTATTTTGCTTGCAATGTTTTGGGTACCAATTAAAATATTTATTGGCTATAAATCTGGTACATTAAGGGACTAAAGAAGAGATAAATTAGTGTTGGTCAAAATAACAACAGGCCCCATGCAGCAGCCATACTACTTCTAGTTATAATAATGCTTTGAAGGCATTATTATTTATATATTATTAACCAAAAAAGAAGAAAAATGTGCAATGGCAAGTTGCAGATGGCCCTTGTGTGCCTGCCTTTTAGATGGCTCTTGTGTGCCTGCTCTTGTACTTTGTGGGGTGGGAAGGGTGAAGAAGCAGAGGTGCCCCATTCTCTTAATAGTTTGCATGGTGGAACCTGGCACCATTAGCAGACTCAGAGCAGGACTCAACATGTTCGTGGAGCGTAATGACGAACACAGTCAAGGGGGAATGGGGTTTAAAAAGGAAAGAGCATCAAGGCAGTTTTTTAAACCTGCTGAATCTGTCCCTGGAGCTTCTCCCGGTAAGCTTTTTTTGTAATTAAGTTTTCTTCTACCTCATTCATGCTGTGCTGAAATACTATCTCTTCTGCTTATCCCTTCTCCTCCCCCTCAAGAACTGAGATGAAATAAGAGTTGCATACCTGTTTATAAATTACTAAACTTAAACTTCATGAGTTTAATGTTTAATTTCTGCCTGCAGCTCTAACTGTACTGTCATTAACGATGGCAATTAGACTATCTTCCTTCATTTTCTATACCTCTTAGGTACTTTGTGTGTCAACCTGGCAGGTTTTTTTAACCAAAAGGTTAAAATGTATCTGTATTAGTTATTCCAGAGTGTTTTTTTCTTGTGCTTATTCTATCTTCAGCACATGAGTATATGTAAAAACAGCAATGTCTTCAGCAGGAGAGCACAAATAACTTTTGCTCAAAGATCTGTGTAAATAGCTTTTGTTGGCTTTACTTGGATCTACAGAATTAGATGCTAATCTGAATCCAAGAAGGAAGGAAGGAAGGAAGGAAGATGGGACCTAACCTACTCTTTCCTACAGTCATTTAGCAGAGAAAGCAGTAAGAGGACCTCCTTGCTGTATATACTTACCACTCTCTTGTTTCTGAACCTGGATTAAATATATTTGGCTAAGGTTTGTTGGTTGCTTTTTTGGGGGGGGGGTAGGTAATGCTCCATTTTGTTGTGGTGTGGTTGTGTGTTGCTTTATTTCATAAACATAAGGCTTTTGGTTGGCATTGATTTCAAAACAAAGTTTACACTATTCTGGTAACATTCACAGTTCTCTACTGGTAGATTTTGGAAAGAAAAACGGTGATGATTTCTCCAACTCTTTGAGATAAATTGGACTGGGATAAACTGGGACTGGCTGAGAGTCACTCAGTAAACTTCTGTAAGCAACCAGGGATCCTTAGAGTTTCTCCCAAATTATTTTTCCTTCCAATGACAAAGTAGGATCATTGAATGGGGTCTTCAGAGACGAATAATCCATGGGAATTTTGGCTTACTCTCAGTCAGGTGCCTTCTCCAATCCAGAATCATTCAGCTAAAAATCTTGCCCCCTGCACACATACCAGTTTTTAAAATGTAAATAATTTTGAAGAGCAATGCATCAAACACTTTGATTCTTCTTGCTCACGGGTGTCAAACTCACCACGTCAGGTGACGGGTCATGACGTATCGTGACTTTTTTTGCATTGCTGGAGCTGGGGTGCGTGCAGCCTCCACATGAAGCAACCGGCTTATGAGCCGGCAGTTTGACACCCCTATTCTAGCTGCATTGCCTCAGCTTCTTTGTAATGTAGTTTGGTTGGAAACTAGATTTGACGGCTGTAAAAATTTCTTGCTGTTAATAAGAAAACTACTTTCTGTCTAGTTTTATTATTTTACATTGCTCATGCTTTATTTTAGTACAGCTGCCCCAAGAATTTGTGTTATGTCAGATGTGATCCTGGCAAATAACATGCACTATAGGAAGCCTAGTATGGACCTTATATTTGAATGTATAAGCTGCCCATCTCCAATGGACTATTATACAGCATTAAGATGGAGAAGGACCAGGAGCCATTTTCTCAACCTGCCACGACTCTCCTCTTGCTTCCGCCCACCTGGGACGTCCTGATGCTGCACTCTTGAGTTAGAAATTATTGCAGCCCTGCCAACTGCTATCCATGCACCATCTCCTTTCATCTGGCCCAGATCCATCATTGTGGCTCCCTACTTCTCTTTTTTGGTCTGGTAGTTGAAAATATTCATTATTCAATAATTAGTAGGCTGTTTCACCCTTGGAAGAGGGTGAATGCCAACATCTGGACTAAAAACAGAATCATATGAGCATTTGAAGAAAAATATGTATCTTTTTTGCAAATTCCCTTGCCTAGAAATGTTCTTGGCCAAAGGAGCAATTCTGCACAGTTAGTGACTATTTGATTCTCTGGTGTGCTTGATGCACTTCTTCCACCACTTTTAGTAGTGTAGTTCAACCATACATAACTGCAGTTGACACTGCAAACAATTACAGAGCATGGTGACACAAATACTTTTTGACAGATCCAAGTGGAGCATTACAGTTTCTTGAACAGTTTAACTATATGAATCTGTTAGGTGGAGGTAAGTGATGTAGTTTGTATCCAGCATTGCTGTTAGATTAACTTTTCTAGACCTTTTATAGAATTAAACTATTTGTTTGGCAATAAATACAGCTGACAGAGGTCAAGATTGTTTATGTTGGAGAAAGTCCTTCAGATAATACCTCCAAACAAAAAAACCCACAACAAAATGGAAAGAAAAACATTGAAGTTTAGTTACATGAAGTGGTACAATTCTTTTCCTGCTCCTTCTCTCTACCAGTATGTTTCATTCACACTCCAGCACAACAAACAGATCTCCACCCAGTTTGCCAGCGTGAACTTGCCTGATGTTGGCGTTTCTAACAAGTAGGCTTCCTAGCTCTTCCAAAAGTTGTTGCTGTTGTTTTGCAGATGCGTTGATTGCAGGTTGATAGGCCTATGGGGAGGTGACACTGGTGAATCCTGGAAGAGGGAAGGGATTTGCAGTAGATGGGTTGCAATAGCCAATCCAGCTCAGTTGCCAGAAATCTAAGAGAGGTTTGCTTATAACAAGCCTTAATTGATTTTTCACCACACCCCTAACAATAATGATGTGAATAACTGCCTTTTTTATTACGGTACTTGTTGCCATGCCAAATCACTGAGCTTTTTTCCCCTTTTGTTTTTTTCTGTCTTTGATTTAATTGTGTGTGTGTGTTGTTTGTGTAAATGGTGTAAGCAGCTTTTATTTCAGAAGCTGCAAGCATAGAAATTCCCCAAAAGCTTGGGCATTTCACACAACTTCAGAACCCATTAATACAATTTTTGTAAGTAGAAAAATGCATAAATTGCTGAAATTGCAACCTACCACATGATTTTTTCCCCTCTATTTCACATAGGCTGAGAATAGAAGAAATTTGTGCTACACTTTGCCAAGTAACCCTCCATACCAGGAAAATCTTGGTTCAGATCAAATCAAGTCAAATAGCTTTATTACAGTCTTTGACGAGCTTTTACAGTAAAAAAGAGAAATAGTTTGATACAACAATTCACTGCTGGGGGAAAAAGACAACAGGACACTAAAATGACATACCGTACTCTGCTCCACTTGAGACAAGCAGGAACAAAAACTCCTTGGAGGAGGAGGAGGAGGAGGAGGGGCGGAGCCAAAATGCAGGAGAGGAAACAATCAGACAAAGCTGTGAATTAATTTTGTGGAAAACCATATCGAACCAAGGGCAGGTCAGACTGCAGAAGCAATTGGCTCAGCTGCCTTTATTGTCCTCAATATTGAAAAAGGATACAAGCCTAAAGGGGAATCTTTAGGAATCAAATGAAAAGCTGTCTTATTCTCTGGGGAGACAAGGAAGTTGCAGCCATGATGAAAGCTGTGAATGGGAAGGCAAGAGCAGGAGCAAATTTACTTCTAAACGGAGGGGCCTAAATTCCACCTTGGCTAGGGCCAGGGCCTGCAGACAACAGTGGGCAGTTGTGAGTCACTTTGCACTTGCTGAGAAGAAACTCAGCTCTGTCATGCAAGGACTCAGGTCTGGAATTAAACATCTGGACTGGCTCTAAGCACAAACAAATTCCATTATGGAGGTCAAATAATGAAAAGGTGGCCTCTAGAAGAAAAACATCTAAGGAGAAAAGGAGTAGTGTTTAAAAAAATACTGGTTTTGTCAAGGATTGTTATTAGCATATTTTTAATGTGTTACTCTTAACTCTGCTTCAGAATTCTTTGGGTTGCATCGCTTAACTCTTTGGAACAGCTTCTGATTTGTTGCTAGATGTTTTTTTTTGACGAATCCTTTTTTTAATGGAGTGCACTTTGTAGCACATACGTAGTTATATTTGTCTCGTACATGGATTGTCTCACTGCTCATCTGAGACAATGTGGACATAAACATGTTTTCCTCATTTTCTATTTGTGGCTTAGCCATCAGACTGAGCTATTGGGTTGTAGACACCTTTCTGGCTCATCTAGCAACTTCCCTACTTTCAAGTGTGAAACACTGGTAGCGGAATGTCTGTGACTGAGTGGGTTGAATGAAATGAATTAAGAACTTGGTACACTTTATTTGTGCAGGAAATGAAACAAGTGTGGTAGTTTAAGCCTGATCAGGACCATTCTGAAGCAGAAAGGAGGTAGCACACGTATCAGGCATATATATAACTGTATTCTAGGAGAGAAGATGCTTGGCCAAGAATCAGCCACATGCGTACATATGTCCTGGTGATACTTAGTTCCAGCCCCTATCAGGTAGAACTGATGAGATGATCTTATGTGCAATACAACTATGAATAAATATTTTACTGTCAGATCAATTAGTTCTTAACACTAATTTATGCACCAGCATTTGTGGGCTTCACAGAGATTTCTTGTGACCTAATTTTGATATAAAATATAATACAACATCTCTGTAAAATTCTGCCTTATATTTATTCTCATAGGAATAAATCTTAGGGGAAGTTCTTTAAAAAATAATAATAAGATTTTCTGTTTTCTCCTCTTCTGTATTTCTTCTGTCCCCCCCCCCAACTCGTCTCTTTTTTCATTTGCATTCAGAAGTTCCTTCCTCCTAGCCATTTCCTTCCTCCCTCCCTGATGTGAAGTTATGGCAAAAAACTGTCTGCTTTTTCCATTGATCATTGGGCACTTCTGCAACTAATTATGACATTGCATAAAGGCTGTACAATACAGGTCCAGTACTCAGATAACAGAGAATGGACTGACCTTATTTGAACTTTCAAGAAATTCAAAAAGGGATATATAACGGTCCCTCTTATGATTCAAATTTTGCAGTTCTGGTCTTACCATGCTGGGTTTCATTCCCCCTTCTCTGGCCATTAAATTAAGTTTGTACCACATGTAGTCCTCAACTTACAACAGTTCATTTAGTGATCATTCAAGGTTACAACAGAATTGAAAAAAGTGACTTATGACCATTTTTCACAGTTACGACCATTGCAGTATCTCCATAGTCAAGTAATCAAAATTCAGATGCTTGGGAACTGACTCATATTTATGACAGTTGCAGTGTCCTAGGATCATGTGATCACCTTTTGTGACTTTCTGACAAGCAAAGTCAATGTGGAAGCCAGATTCACTTAACAACCATGTTACTAACTTAACAACTTCAGTGATTCACTTAACAACTGTGGCAAGAAAAAGTCACAAAATGGGGCAAAACTCACTTAACAAATGTTCCACTTCACAACAGAAATGTTGGGCTCAATTATGGTCATAAGTCGAGGACTACCTGAATAGGTTGACAATGTTGAAATCTTGTCTGTACAGGTAGTCTTCGATTTACAACCACAAAATTTACAAGCCCAAAATTTCCATTGCTAAGTGAGACATTTGTTAAATGAGTTTTGCCCCATTTTACAACCTTTTTTGCCACACATATTAAGTAAATCACTGCAGCCATGTTAAGTTAGTAACATCGTTGCTAAGCGAATCTGGCTTCCCCATTGACTTTGCTTGTCAGAAGGTCACAAAAGGTGATCATGTGACTCCGGGACAATGCAACCATCATAAATATGAATCAGTTGCCACGTGTCTGAATTTTGACCATGTGACCACAGGAATGCTGCAATGGTTGTAAGTGTAAGAAATGGTCATAAGTCATTTTTTTCAATTCTGCTGTAACCTTGAATGGTCACTAAATGAACTGTTGTAAGTCGAGGACTACCTATTGCTCAAATAGGGACATGATGCAGCCTTCATGCACTGGCATCCTACTGCAATTTTAAATACTATGTAAGTGAGCCAGCTTGGCATAGTGGTTGCTGGCCTACAATCCAGGAGATTGTGAGTTCTAGTCTCACTTTAGGCATGAAAGCCAGCTGGATGGCCTTGGGCCAGTCACTCTCTCTCAGTCCAAGTCACCTCACAGGGTTATTGTTCTGGGGAAAAATAGGGGAAGAAGGAATATTATGTATGTTCACCATCTTAAGTTATTAAATGCAGGTTATAAAAAAATCAACCATGCAAAACCCAAAATGAGTTTATTCAGTAAGTGGCATGTTACCCACCACAACATTTTGGAGATAGAATAGAATAATAACTTTATTGTTACTTTAAATGTATCTAATCGGCATACATTAAAATGAAACTTCATAGCATACAGTTCTCAAAGGATCACCGTCTCCGATATACACTACATCAGGGGTCTTCAAACTTGGCCCTTTTATGATTTGTGGACTTCAGCTCCCAGAATTCCTCAACCAGCATGCC
>JANHFS010004660.1:41340-52856 GCA_032467975.1 Trimeresurus albolabris
CCGGAGGCTCTGGGCAGAGGTGGCAACAGGCAGCCAGCGGTGGGCAAAGGCTTCCTCTCCCCCGTCATTGCCTCTGCATGGCTCAGTTCATCTCTCCCAGACCTGCGCATGTGTTTCTGTGTGTGTGTGTGTGAGAGAGAGAGAGTGAGCGTGCATGAAGGTGTGTGTGTTTGTCTCTCACCCCTTGCAGCCCTACACCCTCAACAGAGACCTTCTACAATGGCAAGCTACAAACTAATGAAAGCTGGGTTTTTTGGAATACTTGTTTCTTTTTCTCAATTTGCTGCTGATCGCATCATGCCCTGCCCCCTCAGCTCCTGCCCCCAGCCCCATGGAAGACTCTTATCTCTTCTGTTCTTTTCCTCCCCAATGTCACAGCATGGGGCTGCAGGAGATGAGACACCCCCCCCACCATGCATGCACACGCACACTCACACAAACACCTGTGCAGTTTCTGGGAGAGATGAGCTGAGAGTCATGGAGCAGGAGGAAACGATAGGGGAAGGGGTCAAAATGGGAAACCTCTGCCCGGAGTCTCTGGCAGCTTAAAAAAAACCCACGTGTGCAGCAGTGGCTTCCCTTTTAGATCATCCTCCCCTCTGTTGCTGCCACGCCGGTATTGACTCTATGCCTGCCGAAAGGGCAGTTTTGCTTCCACCACCCCCCATGCCAGAAACCACATACCACTGCCATTCACCTGCTGTACCCCCCCGACAACCCCTGCAATCTCCTACTGCACGCTGGCAGGCAGAAGCCCCATGGCCTAAAAGTCCCATTCTGTCTCCTCCACGAAGTGGGGAGAGGAGGGGGAGAGATTGGCAGCGCTGCTGGTGGCCATGCCACCGGTGGCCGTGGCTTTCTCACTTGGAGGCAGGCTGTGAGACTAAGCCAGCGAGCAAGGCATGGAGGTGCTAGTGTGAGTGGCAGCCCCAGTGGCAAGAAGGGCCACCGAAAAGAGCAGAGTCTGTATGTGCACCTGCTACAAACTCACCTGTCAACCATGCTCTCCATGCTTCAGATCAGCTATAGCACGCTGTGGAGAGCATGGCTGATGCAGGCTCACGCACAGACTCCGCTGTTTTCAGCGGTGCTTTGGTGCCTGGCCCAGCAAAGTGGAGCTGGGCATGGTGAGATGAGGCCCGGCAAAGCAGAGCCAGACAAGGAGAGGCCCAGTTAAGTGGGGCATGGCCGGGTGTGACATGCGAGGCTGGGAGGAGGGAAATGAGGCTGGGAGGGCTGGGGCAGGGTGAGGCAAATGAGCTGCAGCTGCTCCTGTGCACCACCAGCTTCCGAGCACTCGTTTCCTGTGCATGCGCTGGGAGAATGCCTAGCTGGGTTGTTGTGGGCCAGGGCTGGGGCAGCAGGGGGCTGTCCCTTGCCATTTCTGGAATAGCTCCAGAGGCCAAATTTGGGCCCTTGGCAAGCTGGATTTGGCCCGCAGGCCTTGTGTTTGACATGTTTGCCCTAAAGCAAAAAAAATTCTGTTCAAAAATACATATGTGGTTAAAGAAAATATTAAGAAAACATGTAGATTTTAAGCTGGAACTATTTCTTTTAGGTATAATCTCAGAAAACTATGATAAAGAATGTTACAAGTACTAACATCAGTGAGAATTACATTTGCACAGTATTGGAAAAATGAAGAAACACCAAATGAAGAAGAAATTAAATTAATTAAGAAAATTCTGGACTGTGTGGAAATGGATAGGCTTACATTGAAAATGAAAGGGAAAGAAGATACAGAATACTTTCAAACATGGGACAATTTTTATAAATGGCTAGAAAAATGGAGTAGAGAATAGGAATGGAAGTTGTATTATTATTAATGTTAAATATGTGAACCAAGACAATATGTTGTTTACTAAGCACTAAAGATCTGTAATTATAAAAAGTCAATAAAATATTTTTTTAAAGAAAAGAAAAGTCTTTTTGACTTTCTTGTATCCTGGGAACCTCTGCTGAAAGAGCAGGAGAAAATATCAAAAATGATTTTATATAAGCATAGCAGACTTAAGCATAACCACCATTACCATCAAATATGTAGAAATATTTTAAATAGGCTATAGGCCTACTCCTGGAAAATAAATCACTCCAGCCAGAAATAATTCAACATTTAACCTTCATTTTATTCACCATCACCTGCTTTCAAACAACTATTGTTCCTCCTAATCTCTTGCTTTTCCAAAATTAGACAATGGAAATGAGGCCTATTGAACTGGATATCAGCTGCATAGTGAGGACACCAGACTCACACGTTCTGAGGGTCTCATGTCATATAGAAGCTAAACAATATGGGTGACACAACACCACTTTCTGAGACTATACTGCAATTATAGGAACAGTTATAGAATGGAATTGCCTATCTTTACAAGATGACATAGAAACATCCCACAGTTAATGAAATCCAGAGTCCATGAGAGATCATAGGTGGTGACATCTCCTGTGGTGGAGTCGCAGGAGGGAGAGGCTGCATGCCAGGGAGCAAAGAGGCAGCTGAACTTGGAAAGATTGGTAGGCAGGAAGACGGCAAAGACAGCTCCTCCCTAGCAGTTCACAGAATATATCCAGACAGTTGCTTTAGTCTGGCAAGATTTCTGTCTACAGGTGAACCACAGTAAATAACTACTTGGAAGTAACTCCATGTATTGCTCTTGGTTCTTGGGCCTGACATCTCCCATCATAGATAATGTAGTAAGCAACTAAGAATTACATTAAAAAGTGTAAACTTTTAAACCCGCAATCAGTTTTGGTAGTAAGAAAACAACACCTGGCTAAAGAAGCATGGTCTGTAAAGGTATTCTGTAATAGGTAATTCATATTCCATGACAGAGCTGTTATTTCTGTTTTAATTAATTGGCCATATCTCCAGGTATCCTCACCATATTTAAATAGAGTTAATTACCCTCTTTTGTTCATTACCTTTCAGAGCCAAGCAAATCCTCCACAAAATCCACAGTAGACGCCACATTGCCATCCTTCCAGCAAAATAACAATCAAGAATATTTAAAGACACCAAGTCAGACCTCCAAAGAACTTCATCTTTCTGCGTATGTGCCAAATGGTCAAATATTTATTTAGCATTAATTTGTTTTTGTAATTAATAAGATCAATTTTGTTTTTATCAGGCCTGGCCCTCCTTTGAAATCAAACTCTACTTTATCAGCCTTTCCTGACCCTTCTGGTAATCTTCTGCAAAAACAGTATTTGGTAGATGAAGCATGCCAAATAGATACATTCAAACAACAGGACTCCTCACCAAGTAAGTAAAACTGCAGGAACACTCTAAAAGAAATAGTGTGTGATTATTTTTGTAGTACTGTGTAGGATGTTATTTATTATACATATGTTTGAGTCTGATATTTTTCTAGTTATATATATTAATAGCAGATGCAAATGGTGATTTTGTCGCCAGAATAACTATTGAGAAATTGGATAGTGATAATAACATGCTTTGCAGAAATTTATAGACATTTACAGAAGGGAAGGATTCAGGGGGAAACTCTGCCCAAATTTGAATTATTTGCATATATAACTGTAAAAATAAGTATCTACGGGTTTACAGATCACTCCTACTTCTCATTCAGTCACTTCTGTTTATGTGTTAAAAGTTTTCATAACCTTCTCTTGTATATGAAAAAGGGAATATTTATTATTTGGCGCTTGGTTGGAAACATTTAGTTCTCCCAATGCAAACCTGCTCTCCAGCCAATACAGTTGAAATAGAAATAGTCTGTTGGTTAAAAACAAAAAAAAAACCAAAAAAAAACCTGGAGGGGCTCCTCCAGTTAGAAGACTTTACATAATATGTCTGTGACTTTTCCCTTGAATGTTCTCAGCTCCTGCCTCCCACACTAACCTCAGCCGATTTCCTTTTGAGGGATTTTATGAGCTGACTGAGAGCCAAGCTTGTAAGCTGGCTGAGAGGCAGAAGAGCTCTTTGATACCAGCTTATGGCTTTCAAAAACGGTGCTCTCAGAGTAAAAAGGAAGTGACATTTTGCCTGGCCACAGCATTCTGTCTCAGAAAAACTGTCTGATTAATCCCCAAGGTAGCGATTTATGCTCCTAGGGAGGGTGGATAAGGGTCAGAGGCTAATACAGAAGTGTTCCTTTGCCAGCAGAGAGGAAGGCCTGTGCACAGGATGGCTCCAATACGCCTCCCAATCTTGGTAACAGAAAGCTTCATTGTCACTGCCCTGTCGGTAGGAGGATCAAAATAGGAAACATAATGCCATGCATCTGAGATTCAGACTAACACTTTTGCTCTTCAGAGCCAAGGAAATAATAATAAAAAAACACCTATAACTACACAGCTGAAAAAAAACATGAATGACTGCCATATTCTTTCAAATGCTTGGGCCATTTGGGTCAATGTATATTTACTGGAGCCTCATGTGGGAGAACCTCCTGAAGACACACTAGCAGAAGGTTTCTTTAGGCAAAGCATGGGCTGATTAGTTGTGCTCCATCTCTCTCCCATGTCAGCTGTTAGGGCAATATTTTTTAAACGTTTTGCTCAAAATTATGGAATTTTGTTTGTATGGGTTATATTTGTCAATATTTGCCATATTAAAAATTCATTCTTGGAACATGTATTGAATCATGTAAACAATTTTAAATCATTAGATATTAACATAAAATATTTTTATTGAAAACATCCTATATTTTAACAAATAAAAAAGTACAGTGAGAAGAATAACACTGTTTTAAATTTTTGAAAATATCTTCAATATTTACCCAATAATTTTGGTTTTACAGACCCCCTAAGACCACACATTAAGAAACACTATGTTAGAGCTATGCAGTGCTCTCAGTTATGCAGAGACCCAAATGTAGCCTCTCCTGCAGCTATTGAAACCAGTTGCGTTATTTCCCAAGAATACCTGACAGGTAGCTGTGCAATTTCAAAAAAAGATGTAGATGAGATTATTTGCAGACTGAGACTGGGTTCATTCCCCTATCTTGTCCAAAGCACCTTTCTTGGATAATATCTAAAGCACTGCACAACTTTGTGTCCATCTGGTATGCTGTAAACAAAACTGTGAACAGAAATCCTATGATTAAAACTTGGGATTTCTCTGTGCATTTTTTCTGTGTGGTTTAAAAAAATAAATGTTTCAAAAATATTTGAAACATTACTTGATAGCATGAAAATAGACCGGGGGGGGGGGTTAATTGTATGATTTCTCTCATGCTTTATTGTCTTTTTTTTTTCAGGAAAAAATGAAAACTCAGTTGAAGAATGGACATTTTACCCAAGCTCTGGTAATCACACTTACCATACAGGGAAACGATGTTTGTTTTATGGTATCCACCTCCGAAATAAGGCTGCAACTTCAGAGAGGACACTGGAAAAATCTATAGGAAGGAAGAAATATGGTATACCTCAGAAACCTTCTATTTTTTATTACATAATCCTAATAGTTTAAAGTATGATTGTCATTCCAAGCATTAGAATTAAGTTTTCAAATATCCATATATCGGTTTCCCATGGTGAAGAGTGATTGGTAGGATACAAGATATGGAATATTGAGAACCACTGATGTACTGTATGCAAACCTTTGGACTTGTCAGAACCCATTTTTCCCTGGGGGGGGGAATCCATCTCACCTCTTTCCTAATTCTTTCTTTCTGAGGGTTCTGCCATTCTCCTGAGGGAGAGGGGGGAAGGCTCCGTGGTATGTTATTCTGCTTTGCTACAATGTATCCTTTCCGCTGTTCCTGCATGCTGACTCTTTGAACTGTCTCTCCCTTGATGTTACCTTGGGGTGAGAAAGGAATGTGCCTCTGGCCATCTGGCTTATCTCTCGCTGCAGAAAGGAAGGTGTGAAGACCCAACAACATCTTCACAAGCATGGGAAAGGACCGTGTTATCAGCTCCTTTCCCACAGGGAACTTAACACCTGGGGATTGGCTCATTCAAACTGACCGGATGAACTATTGGGGTGGGGTTATGCTTGGGACTCTTTTAACCTATTGATCTGAGCGGGAAACCTCCCAGATCATGCCTATCATGCCTGCTATCAGCTTCTCCTAATAAAAGTTCCTTTTGGAAAGAGACTGCTCCAAGAGTCCTGCTTTCTTGGGATGAGGTTTTGAAGTGGGCCCTGACAGGACTAATAAGTTTTAGTTCTTTTTTGCAAATAAGCATCAAACTGTTATTAAAAAACTATGAAGCTAATGAACTTCATTCTGAATTATTGATAACATATTATATTTCAAAAAGATGTTTAGCCAAAAGAAGAAATATATTTCAATTAAATTCATGTATTATAATATACACATATATACTTGAAGAAGAACAGCTTGCTAAATACAAACAACCAAATTGCTCAAATGTCAGAAAATATGCTTGCAACAAAATCACCTTTTGTAAAATTTCTACTTTTATTTTTAATATCAGTGGATGAAACTTCCTCCCGAAATGGCATTCCGATGAAGATGCTCGGTGACCACCCATTTGCTTCTCCTGAACAAAGTACAGACTTCCACAAAAAGGGATCAACAATATCTCCAGTTAATTTTGGGAGGCAAGTTCTTATCTGATAGTTTCTTTTTAAAAACTAAGTCACTACACTTCTTTTGCTTATGCAAAATCATTGAGGCAAGATTACATGGAAAAATGGAAAATCGTGGGAAGGGGCTACCTATGTTTCTGATTTCCCCACCATTCCCTGCTTCTATTGCTGTGGCTGGAGCCGAAAACAGGTCTCTGCAAGGAGAAAGTGTCAGATAAATAAGCAGGCCCATAAAAATGGAAGTGACATAGGACTCTTCCAATCAATCCAATGAAAAAAATTGTTCTGGCTATTTGTAGTTATGTTATTTTTCTATGAAATATATTCATAGCTGACATTAATGTACTCAAAGGGTGTTTCCTACTGACGTGGAGCATATCTGTGACATTGGAGGTTCTCTGTGTACATGTGAATGTTCCCAAGTGCCAGAATTGAATGCAAGCAAGGATTTATCAAGCAAGTTCAATAATTACTTATAAGTTATTTATACAAAGTGTGTTATAGAGATAACCAAAGCCTAGCACCTAGCTAACAACCTTCTCCCAGGAGGAAAACCCAAGAGCAAGAATTCTGCCCAAATGTGCCTGGATACCAAGCCAGAAGGAATTGACCTGTACTTAGTAACCTCTTAGAGAATGGGCAGACGAAGTGGGGCTCTGGAGTAAATCCTTCACCCCACTGCATTGTTCCCTACTTATACTTCCAAAAGATATATAGGCCAGTGATAGCAGAAGTTAAACAGGACAAATGAAGGATCACTTTTGGAAGATACAATTGTTCTTAATTCTGAATGAAAGACCAGATCTGCAAGGATTTCTCTTTGTTCAATGATGTATATTATGTTTCAGATTACTGTATATGTAAATTGTTGAAAAGATTTACAGTTTTGAATGAGCTTTAGTAAGATGTCTAATGCAGCGTCTAATGCAGTTCTAATGAGTCAAATATTTGCATGTTATGTTCCCCAAGCACTTTGATCTTTGACAACGAAGAATTATTTCTACATAATGGTATTTCTGCAACAAAATGAAATATTTGGTTTCTTCTGTATTTCAATTCTCTGCCCCACATAGTGTAATATACTGTAAAGGATATAAATATTAAATATCACACAGCAGCATATATTATGCAATCACCCGCTTGGGTTTTCAACTGGAACTAAAGCAAAAAACTTTAAGCATAACTATAAATAGAAAATGCTAGGCTTCCCAAACATTAGAAACAAACTGGAAACTTCATCTTATTGCCAATGCATGCAAAAAAGCAGCTCTTACTTCCCTTCAGTTAGCATTCAATTAGTATGAAAAGTGGATTTTATGTTTGTATATCAATGTTCCGTGGTAGACTATTGTACTTAGGAAATTGCAAACATTCCTAATACAGGTATTTATTATACACCATAATTAAATCAGGGAGTGGTATAACCATACCCAAAGACCTCTCTACTCGAAATCTTTTGTGTTTTTTTTAACAGTTCCAGGTATAAAAAACGGTCAGACACCTTTATTCCTCTCCAGCGTTTGCCAATAACTTCTAGGTATGTATCTCATATCTTAAGCAACATTTATTTTCTTCTGTAATACAAATATAAGTTGTATTATTTGTTTCTAGAAGTTATCTGCCATATTATTAGTTTGAATAGATTTTGACATTTTCTACATTATACTGCAGTGTAGTATATAGCAATGTAAACTTTATAAAACTTTAGTAATGTCTTTTATTATTTTTTACCTTGCCTTGAGTACCTTACTTGAAGTTCTTTCACAGTAAAGAATTACAAAACGAAGAAAGTAAATGTGGAACTATCCTGTAATATTTACCGGATTTAAAACAGGCTAAATACCTATTGTTTTTAATAGACAGTTGGCCCTTGTCTATTGACCACTCATTCAATTACCATTCAAACGTACTATAGCGCCAAACCAATGGTAGTTACAATCAGACCTTGCACTTATAGCTGTTGCAGTATCCTATGGTCACATGATTGTAATTTGTGACTTCTTCACCCGCTTCCCACAAGCAAAGTCAGTAGCCGGAGGTTGGGAATAATGATCATGTGAGGTCCTCCCTTAATGACCCATGCAGTTATCATTTAATGATGGCAGCCAGAAGTGTCATTGGTGAACAGTGCAGTTATCTGGGTTTTCAATTTACAACCACAGTCACTTAATGATGGAGTTTCTGGCCCCAATAAGTTTTGCTAAATGATGATTACCTGTAGGCATACAAAACTCCAAAGTACTTTTTTTAAAATAACCATTTGTGCTTCTTTGTAAAATCTGCATATGGTAAGATGTTTATATAATGAGAGGTATTCAGACTGATAGAAATCACTTGATATGTCATCTGTGGGTTTATAGCTGTGAGTTTTCATAACCTACCATTCCCAACTATTAAGGTTGTCCTAATTGCACAGCCTAACTCGCTGATATGTTAACACCATCAGCCAATGATAGAAAGAGACAAGAGGGCACCCTAATCCTAATACAAAAGCTGATTTATCTTCACATGGAAAGTTTCATTTAAAAGAAGGATGAGCAACACATGACATACAGGAACCATATGAGGCCCAAAGTCATCCCACTGAAAATCTGTGGTACCCAAGGTCATCCCTAAAATTAGAACATGGGTTAAAAGTGTTTTATTTTCTTGTTTTTAGTTTCATAGAACATAGAATCATAGAGCTGAAAGGACTTTGGAGGTCTTCTAGTCCAACCCCCTGCCCAAGGCCTGAGACTTTATACATTCCAGACAAATGGTTGTCCCATCTTTTCTTGAAAACCTCCAGTGATGAAGCCCCCACAACTCCAGACGCAAGATTGTCCCCACCCTCACCCCTTCCCATTGTGGCTAAAGCCTCTTCCAAAGTCAGGAAAATGAATCCAGAAAATACCGTAGGTAATATTTACAAAGAATTTTGGCTGACAACACAAATTTCAAGATAGCAACTGTATTTCCACACTTCTTAAGCCCCTTATGTTTGACTATGTAATAAAATTTGTTTTTGAATTGGCAAATTGCATAACATGAAAATATGTGTGCAGATTAGTCCAGGATCATCCAGTTCATCCTGCACAACTCTAGCCACAGTTTTTGACAATGTTTGCTATGGCCAGCCTTAGTGCTGGGCTGCTATAGCGCACAGAACTGAGGCTGTGACATTTGGCTGTATTCTGATTAATTCATTGGACTCCCTCAGTTTCTTAGACCAGTCTCTAAAGTTTCCTTACTAAGCATGTACAGGCATTTATATGTAAATAAAATAAACAATTAAAATTCATTTTATTTCTTGGACAGATTACTTATCTAGGGTCTGTAATCTGTGCTCTTCAGGCAGAAATTAGATGTCCAGTTCAGCCCTTCTGCTCTACTGAGCTGCCGCGCTATCAGCCCCCTCTACAACAAAGATCCTGCAGGAGAAGGGCAGTATGGACAATCGTGGGATCTGGTAGGGTGAGAGCTGTGAACTACAAACACCAAGCTTTCGCCATGTCCCTGCATAAAAGATAAAGTGCCCTTGCTGACCTTAATAGGAACACTAAGGAGACAGGTCAAGGTAGTTGTGATGATGATAACTCAAATAAATGGGGGATCGTGGTCCGAGATGAAGAACTTATTTTGGACAGGGGAAACTGCGAATCAGATATTACACATTAGTCATGCAAGAAGAGCAAGCATCCAAAAAGAGAAGCCACCTTCTGGTTGGTGATTCAATTATAAGGGATGTAAGTTTAGGAAAGGATACAGAGGTTATGAAAGAAGTCAGGTATCTTCCAGGTGCTATTGCCAACAGGGACAAGAAGCGTATTTCTAAAATCATCAAGAATGCCAGCAAGGACTGTGATATGGAGGCTATTGTACATCTTGGCACTAATGATCTGTCCCAAAAAGATGTACTTTCTGTGCAGAATGATTTCCAGAGCTTGGGGCAGGAACTTAGCAGGATAGGCTGTAGGCTTACTTTTTCAGAGGTTTTACCAGTGTATAAGGAGCAAAATGGAAAAGGCCAGCGTATAGCAGAATTCAATATGTGGCTAAAGGAGTGGTGTAAAGGGGAAAGCTTTGGTTATATTAATCATGATGTCTGTAGTTGGTCCAATGAAACAATGTACAAAAGAGATGGTTTGCATCCATCAAAGAAAGGGACTGAGTTACTTGGAAATAAACTCACAGATTTTCTGGAGGAATATTTAAACTAAAAAACAATGAGGGGACAGTGAGTTAATTGACACAGAACATCCCTGTCTTGTCATTCAAGGATCAGGTGCAGTTCTCAACCATCCCTGTCTACTTTGCCCAGCAATTAGGAAATGGCACTCAAAGGTACTTGAGTTCTTAACCTTAAAATACTGAACTATGGATGACTTGTAGTTGAATATGTGAACTGAATATATTAAATATAGTTTGGGGACATTAAATGATCCCAAAGACTCATTTTTGCTATTGCTCACCAATGTCCCACTTCACTTATATAAGCAAGGACCTATAGAATATGGCAATTATCAAGAGCTAAAAATTTGCATATAAAACTTCCAAGCATCTACTAAATCTACTATCAGTTACAAGCAAAATGCTAAATTCTCACAGAGTTTTCCTTAACTAGATTTATTGAAAGTGAAAAGGGAATTGCTTATAGAAATCATAGAAAATTGATGTGTGCATTTCAGCCTATAAACAGGGTGAATTAGAAATTCAGGTAAATGAGGGCAGATATAATATTATTGCCATTGCGGAAACTTGGTGGGATGAAACCCACAAATAGAACATACAGCTAGAGGGATTTAAATTATTTAAAAGAAACAGACCAAATAAAGGAGGAGGTGGAGTTGCTCTCTATATAAGAAATAACCACATCTCTTCAGAAATAGAGCACAACAATGATGAATTGTCTTGAATGCATTTGAGCCAATATAAAAGGGGGGAAAATGACATTGCCATAGGTGTATACTATAGGCCACCCAACCAAACAGAGGAAATAGATGAACTTTTTGCTAGTCAG
>JANHFS010004660.1:70371-82472 GCA_032467975.1 Trimeresurus albolabris
GGCACTTTGCGATAAGTAAGTGGGTTTTGGGTTGCAGTTTGGGCACTCGGTCTCTAAAAGGTTCGCCATCACTGACCTAGAGTGAACAAAAGGTAAGAGAGCTGATATTTGTAGCACTTAAATACTTGAAACTTCTCAGGTTAAGGAAGACTGGACTATTGATAGCCTGTCTCACCCCGTATAAATACCTTTATCTTACATTAAGGAAGATCAACTCATCCCAACTTGCCACACTGAACCCATCCCAACTTGCCACACGTAAAAGAGTTTGGAGTTGCGCAGCCTTGCTCAGTAATTGCATTCTTATCTTCTAGACATTGGTGGGAGGGAAGCCATCTTCAGGAGTCATGGACACATCAGAAATGATAATATACACCTGTGCTATATGTAACCTGACCGTTAACTCAGTTTTACTTGATTTATTCGATATATACCAGGACTGTCCAACCTCGACAAATTTCAGACTTGGACTTCAACATGTTGGCTGGGGAATTCTGGGAGTTAAAGTCCACAAGTCTAAAAGTTGCCCAGGTTGGATATACATACAAGAAACAAACCTGAAACCCAGTTTCACACATGGCAGTAAGCCATGGTTCATTGAACCACATTAGTCTGTTTCACTCATGAGGTAGCCATGAACCCTTCCTGGGTTCATGTAGACTACACAGTGCCATAAATGGCCTTCTGAAAGGGACTAAATACAGCTCTGACAATTGGCCTGGGGCCCAGGCTTTTTTTTGGGGGGGGATGTTCCATTTTAGAGGTGGTG
Organism: Trimeresurus albolabris; assembly: GCA_032467975.1. Lineage (NCBI taxonomy): Eukaryota > Metazoa > Chordata > Lepidosauria > Squamata > Viperidae > Trimeresurus > Trimeresurus albolabris. Next base: position 71,141 of record JANHFS010004660.1, read on the forward strand.
ATGAAGATTCTGTCATTCATTAGCCTGGCAGTGTATAAGGTGATAAGGTAGAACTAATAACTCCATGTGAACTTTAGGTATCCTGTTCATCAGGGTTGCTTTCTCCCATTTAAAAGGTCCAATGCACTTTGCGTACTTCCGTTCTTCCAATATTCTTGGAAAATGGATGGCTATTCTTCCTTCCTACTCTAAGTGGGGGGAAAAAGGGGAGAGGGGTGGAAGAGAGTCTGAGAAAATAATAGAAGTTTGATTTCAGTTTCACTACACCTGAAACACAGCTAAACATCCTTATTGCTATGTTGCTGTCACTTTAGTTATGATGAATTATGCTCTGCTGAATGAACTTGGATGGTCGAAAAAATATTTAAACTTTGCCTCTTTCTCACTGTTTTTAGCAGTAGTAGTTTACCCAAGTATTTTCATCTTCTATTTTTACTTGATTTACTAAGATTATGAAAGGGGGGATGGGGAGAGAGAAAGACAGACAGACAGAGATAAAAAGATAAAGAGAGATAGAGAAAGGCACACAGATATATATAGACAGACAGACAGCCCGGGTTCGAACCTCAAGAAGGGTATGTCTGGCTGATGAGAACCTAACAAGGTTCGAAATGGCTAGCTATTCCAGTACTCCCTTCCCCCCCTTTTCAGCTTTTCAAAATTTGGAAATATATATATATAACTTTGCTTTAAGGTTTTGGCATCACTTTGTTTCCACTCAATGGGCAAACAATTTCTGCAGTTGAGATAATAGATACTTTAAGCATACTTTTTAAAAAAATGTATTTTTCAAGTGCAGAAGTTTGTCTTCAAATTTCAGATTAGCAAACCCCAAAGACTTGGACTCAAATCTCCACCAATTAATTGGCAGGCAAATTAATTTTAATTCAAAGGGGGGGAAATGATCTGGCCTTTCTGAAATCACTTCTTATTTCTGCAGGATTTGCACATGCTTCCTTTCTTCAGGCCTCTCTGTTATAAGAACAGATTTTAATGTTTTTCTTTATTTAGTGCTAATAACAGCACAGCCTAAATACACAACAAAAGCATGAGTGATTTGACAAACTAAAAAAAAATGTCACAATGAAGAAAATGCTGTGGGACAGCTGGAACTGGCTGAATGAAGTTGATAACCAGCATTGCTGGTCAATTCACTGAAGCCTGGATATCTGGATATGGCTAGTCACTGTCAACAGAGCCATGACAAAATATTCTGTCAGCATTTAGAAAGATTTCATTCCCAAATTCATCTACTTGTCATTGTCAAAGAAGACTATTTTTATATATAAGGCCAGAAAATGAGTTCAGAGAAGTTGGAGTAGGGAGACAGAGACTTTACCTAAAGTCAGTAGCACATCAAATAGTGACCTGAAAGTAATAAGCTTTACTCAGAACTTCACTAGGCAAGACAGATAATTTCAGGGACAGATTTCAATAAAGTATATGTAGTTTTACAAGGCAGTGGTGTGTTGGAGCTGGCTCATACTAGTAATTGGCCAGAGTAAAAACTTAAGAATTCTTAAGTTTACTGCAATTTTAAGAGTGAAGCAGAGCCGCTAGCCTAGTGTTCTGATTGGCTAATTGACACCTAAGCAGCATGGAATCAACAATGGAGCCAGATGAACCTGTGGTTAGACATTTACCAACACACGACTGTTATAGGTGGACATTATCAGCCATTGTAATCAGAACTGTAATCAAAGTAAAGAATTACTTTGCAGATGCTATAAGATCAATCCTACCAGATATGATGTGTTATTTAATCCCATCAAAAGGCTGCTTGTCAGCCTTAAGTTAATGTTTAATAGAAACCACCACTTAATTGCATTGACCTCTGGTAATGCTAAGGCTTGCTGTATTGGAAACCTATATTTTGAAACCTGATTATGATCCATTTTGAAATAAAGCACCTCTAGCAAAATTATATTTTTGTTGATTTTTTTTTTAAATCGGCACCTCAAATGCAGGGTGGAAAAGGAAATTTCTAAATTATTTTTTTGCCTTTTCTGAAAGTTGCAGGCATATATTTTTGCAAAGCATACCTGGAAACACACAAAGACACCCCTTTAGCCAACATTGAAAAAATGAACATAGCAAGCAAAACCTATTTTGCATCTTTTTCAAGGAAAACAAAAGCTAGATTTTTTTTTTTTAAAAAAGTTAACCTGTTGGGGAAAGATCCACAAATCTGCAACTGAGCAGAGATATACCACCTCAATGAATACAGACGTGCAGAAAGCATGCCATGAAAAAAAGAGGCTTATTACACATCTATGCATGCCCAAATGATTACTCTAGGCAAGCATGAAACATACTTTGCAAGAAATTTGCAGTTGGTAAAGAGTGTTATTTGTTTGTTTGTTTGTATCTTACTTGTATTATTTTTACTAGTAACTCAAGGTGGCAAACATATCCAACCCACATATTCAACACATCTTCCTCCTCCTGTTTTTCCACACAACAACCCTGTGAGGTGGGTTGGGCTGAGAGAGAGTGACTGGCCCAAAGTCACCCAGCTGGCGTCCATGCCTAAGGCAGAATTAGAACTCACAGTCTCCTGATTTCTAGCCTGGTGCCTTTACCACTAAACCAAACTGGCTCTCAGATATATAAACTGGAATAAATAATATAAACAGTTATATAAACTAGAGCACCAGGATGGAAGTTGCTTTTGACTTTGATGTGAATGTTTTGGATAAATTAAGGCCTACAATTTTGGAGATGGTGACTTTGATATCAAAGAGGAGTTTAAAAGATTTTATAAACTATTTTACATCACTGGAGATGTTCTCCAGCACTCAGAGCAATTCGAGGCCATGTTTCTCAGCACTTGCCATAGTCTAACTTCCATGGAAAGAATGACTGCAGTAAAATGTGTTGTTGGAATTTTGATGAAGATGATTATTTCTTCAAACCAATCTTGTTTGGCTGCCAAATAACGTCGAAGAAATCAAGCAAAGTATAATCTTTCAAAATATAATCTTTTATGTATAATCAAACTTTCATGTATAACATAGCCCAGCTATTGTTCATTTATTCCTGCTTGCTTTCTGTATGTGTTCCATTGTATTCTAAATTGTGCTGACAAAAAAAAATGTTTCTGTTACTTTAAGTTTAAACTCTGTTGTTCCAAGAGATAGAGAAAGCCCAGCTAAGAATCTGCAACACTTTGTTCTTTTTCCACCCTCTTTTTCTCCTTGGCTCCTAAACGTATCCTTTGCCTTTCGCTCTTCTGCCCAGGCTCGGCTGGAAGAATGTAACGAAGTTTTTAGGCTGATTGCCAACGCTTGTATGTATTCAAAAACAAAATCAAGGCAACTGAGCCAGGATAGATAAGAAGATTCAAACGAAAGAAAATCTTTGGATGTTAGTGTGTGAATGTTAGTGGCTATGAAAAGGAAAAACTTTTTGATTTGTGAGTGCTCTTTCTCCTCTGTCTGGCTGCGTTTGAGAGTCAGGAGAGAGATGCCACGGCTTCTCTTTGATCAAAAAGATAAAGCTGCTTTGTTTCCAGTTGCCTCATATTCAGAGTCTCATTGGGATTTATTAGGATTCTGAGCTGAAAAACCTTACAATGTGTGATGAGGTTGATAAGGAACAACGGATCGGGGAGGCAATACTTTAGGTAGCTGGTGAAATGGTGAATGGTCTCCCTTTAGATCACTGTCAAAGTCTCCAGGCAGATGAGGGTTGGATTTTACTACTTGCCTGCAGCAAGTAGCTGGGCGTCACTATAAAGTGTGGGATATTTTATATTCTTCTCATTAACACTGCCTAGAAAGCAAACAGTTTGAAGGAGGCCACGATTATAGTACTGTGGTGACTGCTGCAGCCACAAATCTTCTGAGGAATTTTCTGACCTGGAGTGTGTTATAATTCCCTTCTATCAGAGAAGCCACACTATTTCTACTATGATGTAGAGGCTGTAACTCAAGCAAAGGGTGTTCTTGTGACTGTGGCTCTGATTTATGGGATACATACCGGCCAGAAAAGTATGCATATTGTAAAATAGTGTGTCATTGTTTTGGAGATTTCAGTGCATTTAAAGTAGTGTCAGGCCCAAGAATGACAGAACAATCCAGCCAAAGTTCAGTAAGTTTATTTGCTTACATCATCTAGGACAAAATCTTATCAGACTAAACCTATATTACTCTTAACTTAACAAGGTTCCCTGGGTCTGAGAGATCCTAGGGAGTGACTATTCTAAATCTCTTCCTCTTCTCCAATCCAACTCAGGGCAGTCTCTTTGTCCCTGACTAAAGGCAACTCAAGAGTCTGTCTGTGGAGTCAACACTGACTCAAAGTCACACCCCCCCAAAAAAAGGCAACTGAACTTATGGAAGAAGAAAACTTGGGTAAAATAAGATTTGAATAGATCCATTCTCTGTCTCTCAAATAGGCAAACATTTTTGTCATGTTCATGCTTCAATCAATGAAGCTACCCCCCTTTACTTAACCCCACAAAGAATTCCATTCTATGCTACCATTAGTGCAGTACCATTGGGGGTCACTGGGGGAGAGGAGAAACCTTTACTTTCCACCTTTCCACTTATTTTCCCTGCCTTGGGATGATTGTGAAAGGAAATCACAGCTGTTTCCAGCACTCCTGACCAAGATCTCTACACTTACCCATGTATATTCAAAAGTATTCTTTTGGATTCATAAATGTTATGGAAATTTATGAATCTAAAAGTGGGGGAATATGATGGAGAAGTAAGAGGGATTCCTGGCAGGAGCACTGTAGTTTTCCAGAGAGAAGACAAATTAAGAGACAGCACAGTCCTGAGCTTGATGATAGAGGAGTAAGAGATTCAGAGTACATCTCAGGATACATTTATTACATATAAGATTATAGCTTTAGTTTGGCAAGATTCTGTCTATTAGGTGTAAGCAAATAAAGAATTGGACTTGATTGGCTCTCAAGGTGTCATTTTTGGCCTTGGTCCTGACAGGGAAGTTCATGCTTACAATGCCATCCTCAATGTGTAAAGGAAAGAAAATATTGGTAGATATACCCGGAGATGCTTGGGTTGGTTGTCTCAACTTCAGCAACTTTAAGCTGGATGGACTTCAGCTCCCAGAATTACCTAGTCAGCTCTCATCTCCTGGCCTGACTGTGAGAAAGGGGATCTGCTTGGAAACCACTCTTCTGCTAAGTGCTATTGATGGACTGGACCTTGGCTTTTGTTTTTGGGGAGCGGAAGGGGAGTGAAATGCTCCCCAGGCTGGGGAGTTTTGGCATTAAAATCCACAAAGCTTAAAGTTGCTGAGGTTGAGAAACTCTGGTACGACAATATCCATTATGTCCCTTAAAACTGCGCAATGTTTTTGGCAAGGATTCCCTTTCTTTAATCAGCATGGCCTAATCATCAGCATGCTAAGTACTGGGAATATTATCAGTATTATTTCCCACCATGTTGGAAAGCACCCACCCTGTTGAAAGACTGATCAGAGCTTCCGGTTCTGGATCGCGGCATTTGCAGCCGTGTGAAGAGATTGCTCTCTTCACCGGCTGATTTCTCTCTGCCAGTAGACCCTTAATTGGGTCAAAAAGCTGCCCTGGAGGGGCGGCTTCCATTGAGGAGGTCCTTGTCGACTGTGGAAGGGCGGCAGCTCCTTCCACGGTCCAAGATTGCTCCTTAGGGCTGACAGAGGAAAGAGAGGTCAGTAAAATGGCCGTTCATTTTGCTGCTGTAACCAGAAGTCAAAAGAACATCTAAGCACAAAGAACCACTGTGGTGAGATTTTTTTTATTACTGTCTTAGCCCTTTTTTCTTGCCTGTAAAAAGCATTTTTGGATTTATTTCCCTGTTTTAAGAGAGCGGCGTTGGTTAGTGTGGGAACAGAAGCTTTGGATGAAAACTGACTTTAATTGACTATTTTTTTTACTTTTACTTACTTTGGGGTCTTGAAAAAAATTATTAATGAATTTTACTACTGGATTCAGCATATATGTGAAAAACATTATCTTTTTTCTTCTCTTTTTCTGACTTTGACAACCTTATTTTTTGTGTCTGGAAGAGACTTTTATAGTCTACTGAGGACACCTTGTGGAGAAATTTAAAATTGCAACTGTCTTTGACTATGGTAATTGTAAATTAATAAAGTTCAAAACAGGATTAGGATTTATAGAAATGAATTATTTTAAATATGTTATATTATTTGAGGGAAATAGAGAGGGAACATTTAATATATTTACTCAAGGTATTATATGATTTTGTTTCTGGATGATTGATCACCCAACCACCATGGTGTGTCTTGAGCATTTTGTTGTAAAAATTAAAAAAAACAATAAAATTTGTTATAAAATAAAGAAAAGAAACACTGATCCTATATCCTTTTCAATGGACTCTTAGGGAAATTATAATAGTCTTGAAGAGAATATCCTTGGTCCCAAGGCAAAATTCTGCCCTCTTCTTCTCATGATAATTCTTCCCAAGCCAAATGGAAGAGTAGCATTTCTATAATTTTCACAGTTACTGTGACTCTTTCTTCCACCAGGCCACCTGGCTCTCCTTTTGTTTTGTCTCTGAAGTGGCAACCACAGCTGATTCACAGTCTCCAAGAGGCTAGTGTACTTCATATCATCTTTAAAAAGAGGTGGTTTTCTTCACATGCCCTGCTGGCCAGAATAAGTACTAAGAGTGTATTTATGAGATAGGAAAAGAGATTGGTCCCAGTTTTTCCTTTACTTCATTTTAAATGTTTTTCTGTGTTGCATTTTGTTTTCAAGTAGTTTTGTGGCTGTTATTCTTTTTTCTTTTCAAGGCATTTCCATAATTAATACCCAAATTAATGCTGTCTTCCAAATAGACCTTTGGAAATATGAAGTTATGATCTTTTTATTGCAGACAACCAATCAAAGTTGATAACTATCTTTTAGAAAACCCAGTATGGTGTAACGGTCCCACCTTAGGCAAGTTGGATGACCTTGGGCCACTCAGCTTCTATCAGCTGTAGGAAGCAAGCACTGACAAAAAAAACTCTGTGAAAATTTTTGCCAAGAAAACTGCTGGGATTTCTCTAGGCAGTCTCTGAAAATTGGACACAATTGAACAGAAGGGCAATAAATGGGGCATAATGGAAGGGACACAGGAAAGAACTTAGTAGTGATGGACAATCTTTCCAGCTATGCAATGCAGGATTTTAATCACTATTTATAGCTGGAAAACTGGCAGCATGCCCTGGACACTACTGGCTTTTTATTCAAGATTCTACCAGAATTCACTTTGTTTTCACTTTGCTCCTCCTTTGCTTTTCCTGTTTCATAGTTTCTCCCTCATTTTTTAAAACCATCCTGTAATTCTACAAGTTTATCACTATATTACCGGTACTACTTACACTCTATATTTTGTGGTGATCATTAGTTTTTGTTCTGTCAAACTCATTAATAATAATTATAGTGGCAGTTGCCAATTATAATCCTCTGAACAGAATTGTCAGTGAAAGCAGATGAGGAAAAAAAAGTAATGGAGAAAGATTCAGATAGCAATGTAATTTTTAAACAAATGAGTGGCTTTCAGAATTCTAAATAATAGTCATTAGCTTTGGGAATTTTCTAGAGTTTTGACAAAAGGGGAAACCTGGCAATTTTTTAACTACCGGTAGACCAACCAGAACATGTGCATATTTAGATATGCATCCGTTAGATCACGGGTGTTAAACTCACCATGTCACGTGACATGTCGCGACGTATCACAACTTTTTTTACATTGCCAGAGCTGAGGTGGGCACGGCCTCTGTATGATGCAACCGGCCCACGGGCTGGCAGTTTGACACTAACAGAGGGATCTTGTTTCCCCCCCTGGCAGAGTTCATGTGTCTTTACTCATTAAGTACAGTGGCAGGCTGATGCAATCCCAGGGAACATTTTATTTTCTGCGCTTTTTACTTATTATTATAGAAGTTACAGAGACACAGGTTATCCATTTAGGCAATTATGCTACTTCCCCATTTAACTTTTGAGCCCCATTTTATAACGATAGTTGAAAAATAATCCTTCTGTGAGGCAATATTTGATACTTGGATTCAAATTCTGCTAATGGCAGCAGACTGACTTTAAATAATTTACTAAAGATGTTCTTGTTCAGCAGCATCATAATTATGGTGCTGAAGAGAGCTTACAGCTAGGGCAAGACAAACTGCATTTTCATTTCAGCTTTGCTGAAATCAAAGTTTTCACTGTAAATAGGCAATAAACTTCAAAACAACCATTAATAAAGTTACAAGTTCTTCAAATAGCTGATTTTGAAAAGTGGCAAGGATGGCTTTCCCCTCTCTTATAGAGCTTGCTTCATTTGTACAAGAAGTCCTCAACTTATGACCATAATTGAGAGCAAAATTTCTGTGGCTAAGCAAGGCAGTTGTTAAGTGAGTCACTCCCAATTTTATGAACTTTTTGCCATGTTGGTTAAGCAAATCACTGCAGTTAAATGAATCATGCAGTCATTAAGGAAATCTGACTTTCCCCAATGACTTCGATTGTCAGAAGCTGCCTGGGAAGGTCACCAGCGGCGATGATGGTGCAGCCCTGGGATGCTGCAACCATTGTAAATACATGCTGGATGCCAAGAGTCCAAATTTTGATCACATGACCATGGGGATGCTGCATCGGCTGTAAGTGTGAGGACTGGTTGTAAGTCACTTTTTTCAGTGCCATTATAAATTTGTACAGTCACTAAATGAGTGGTTGTAATTCAAGGACTTCTTGTAATTTTTTCACATAACTACTTCAAAATGGCATGGGGAATGTGCATGGGATTGCCAGCTGCCAAAGGACTCCACGTAGATAAAGGAATCCTGGTAAACACCATTCTGATTTATTTATTTTTTTGTGAGTCTATAAATAATCATCATTTGGGTGAAAAGGGGGCATTGGCAGTTCATTTTACTTCCCTTGCTCAAGAAGTAACTTCGTTGCTTCAGAACAGACAGTTGCTGCAGGTGATTGAAAGGCCTTCCTTGTATGTTCCGACTGGTCAGCTGGAAAAAGCATTGATTGACTGATGGCATTTTCTGCCTATCATAGAGAAGCACTGGGAAATGGGAATGGTGGTGATGTGAAAGTGCCCTAAGTGTTTTGGCCTCAGGAATGGTTCCTATAACCTAGTAATAAATTTTCTTGTAAATTTACTCCCAGTTCAGAACACAAAAGCAAGCATGCCCAGGAAACAGGCAAAATCAAATGCCAGGGATATCCTGTTGGTAAGGATTTTATCATACTGAGTCATAGATATATTTTGTAGCAATTGACTTGACTATGAGCCAGCCAAAAAAGCTAATACAATCCTGGGTTGAATAAACAGAGGCATAGAATCAAGATCACACAAAGTATTAGTACTGCTTTATAAAATCTAGTAAGACCACACCTGGAATACTGCAGCCAATTTTGGTCACCATACTACAAAAAAGATGTTGAGACCTTAGAAAAAGTTCAGAAAACAGCAACTAAAATAACCAAAGGCCTGGAGACTAAAACATATGAAAAATGGCTGCAGTACTTGGGTTTGACTAGTCTAAAGGAAAGAAGAGATAGGGGAGATATGATAGCAGTATTCCAGTATTTGAGGGGCTGCCACAAAGAAGAGGGGGTCACATTATTCTCCAAAGCACCAGAGGGCAGTACAAGAAACAATGGTTGGAAGCTGATCAAAGAGAAAGGCAATCTGGAATTAAGGAGAAACTTCCTTACAGTGAGGACAATTAACCAGTGGAACAGCTTGCCTCCAGAAATCGTGGGCGCTCCATCACAGGAGATTTTCAAGAAGAGGTTAGACAGTCACTTATCTGAAATGGTATAGGTTCTCCTGCTTGAGCAGGGGGATGGACTAGAAGACCTCCAAGGTCCCTTCCAGCTCTATTCTCTTCTTCTGTGCAATGTCTCCACCATGCCCTACATGTTCCTTAAATCCCACAAGTCTCTGAATCTGTCCCAAGTTCAACTAGTCTTGATCAAACCTGGTTTCTCTAAACTGAGGGTCCTGAGTTGCTCCATCTGATTCAGCTGGTTTTCAGTGTGAAAAGCAACCTCGCATGTAACCAAGGTGATTAGTGCCTATAACTGCCTGATGCCAGAGGTGCATATACTGTGTGTCACATAGACAGGTGCCTTTTAGGAAGAGGGAGATAGTGTGAGAAGTAGTGAATAGGGACATTTGAGAGCTGCCAGTGGAGGAGAGAGATTTAATTAAGGAAGGGGCTGCTCTTTGTCAGGATAGGTTAATGGTGATGGCTGGAGTGAAAAAAGAAAAGGAAAAAGAGGAGAAAAAATAGAGAAGATGACCAAAAATCACAGAACCCATATAAAACAAGTATTAGAAGATATCCCAAAGAGAAAGAAGACTGAGATGAGATGAGATTTTTGTGGAAAGACAAGGTGGGAGTAGAGAAGCTGTCAGCAATTCAGCAGACCAAAAGCCTAAGATGTTCTTTGGAAAGCTGAATTGAGACAGAAGATGGGAGGGGGGGTCGAGCAGCGTGATCTTTCCCATAAACTTTGTTATGTAGAGTCCATCAAGCATGGTGATGGCTGCTAGTCAAAGAAAAGAGACATAATGTAACTGAGTGAAATGTACAAGGTTTGGACAAGAAGATGGACCAACCAAATGTCTGCCCCATTCCCCAGAGAAGGTCCCTACAGAGGCTGATAGGAGAAAGGTTAATCTGAGAGAAAGGAATGGCATCAACGAGAAATGAGCAACTGCTGTCTTCTTGAGAGCAACTGTCCTCAGATCCAGATATGTAAAAGCATGTAGAAAGCAAAGCAAGCAACTCTGGGAAAAGAGGAAGAATAGTGATAGATGATAGTAAAAATAATAAAAGTTTAAGTGTTAAGTTGTAAAACAATAAAAGAATCAAGAAAGCGATCGTCAAGGGAGACTGATCACAAGATAGCTGAACTGAAGAACTTAGTATTCTGGCAGAGAAAGATGTTGACATGTATAGAGAATGATCACGTTTCAAGATTAAAAACGGAAGTCTAATTATAGGAAATAAGATAAGAAAGATACAATGCCTTGGAAACGGAGAGAAAGGAGATTTAAAAGGGACACAAATATGAAATCACTGTGTTTACCATTGTAGGGAAAAAATCTTCATCATGATCCTGTCCAAGCCAGGAATAAACAACATGGAGGCTGCTTTAGAAAGAAGGTTGTAGTTTATTGAAGAGGAGAGCCAGTGAAAAAGATGGCTCTGGAAAAAAACTGACCACATGTAGATGGATTTTTATACTTTCTTGAATTTTTGTTTGGAGCTGTTCCTGTGGCATGAACTTTGACCTGAGTCTGAGTGTGCCTTTCTGGTATTCTGATGGTGGTGGGTTAATCCTATT
>JANHFS010004661.1:17362-27724 GCA_032467975.1 Trimeresurus albolabris
GAGATATTGGAACACTGCTATCATGTCCCCCCTCATCCTTCTCTTCGTTAAACTAGAAGAAGATGACACCATTATACATCATTTTACTGTATAAGTAAAAAAGTAAAACACAGAATTGTATGTTTTCTACCCCTGCTTAATGCTGTTTGTGACAAATATATGTAATGGTCATCCATTCCAACTTTTGAAAAAAATGAGATTCATTTCACTTATAATTCATGCCATGTCTTCTTTATATAAAATGGTACAATAGAATGTCAATAGATGCCAAACTCTGTCTCCGTTGAACTTCATTATACCTTCTTTAATCAGATCACAAATTTCAGTCATATTAAATAACGTATTTTAGAAGTCCTAAATTTTCTGTCATCAGTTATTTTCAATGTCACCTCACACAATAAAAAGCTAATATTCTCTATAGGTGTGTGAAAAATGCATTTTAAACTGTAAGTAAAACTCTTAATGAAAATACCAAAAGAATAGAAACAGCACCAACTCAGATTCACTTCACTGAATAGAAATCTAAAATTAAACTTGTCAATCGCTTCTGCATTGTGCATCATTTAAAAACAACAACATAGGATTTTTATTCACTGCTTCAAATGTGCTGTATTTTGAATTTTAATCATTGAGAAAAGGAATACTACTTCTTAACCAATATCATATTATAGAATACGAAATATTTTTCTTATTTATTTTATTAACCAAATGTATATAGCTGCCCATCTCATCACAAGAGACTGTGAGAAGTGCTCAACAATGAGAGAAAAACAACAATATCTATGCAGATATTCTTATACAATGTCATATCAGTAAAGATTTACTGAAATAAATTTGAATATAAATACTTGATAAATCAAGGGTGTGTGTACAAGTGGACAGTCAAATTCCTGTCCCATTTAAAGTCCAGGTGAAATATGTTGAAAAGGAACAGGGGTATGAGCAGCTGATGATACCTGCAATTTTGATGTTATTGACCCTATTGTGTATATTTCTGGTTCTGGCTATCTGAATAATCAGGTAAGGCAGCCTAGAAGGCAGATTTGAGGATATACTAACAAGCACATTCTTGATTAAGGAGTTCTTAATAAGGACTTCTCAGTCTGGAATACCTTTTCTCTAAAGATATGTTTGCAGACATTGGTTGAACTTTTTTCTTCTAGACTTCATTTAATCACTGGACCTGTTTATTGGACCAGGATGTGTGTTTATCTCTTATTGATGCATTTACATTTTCATTGTAAAATAATATATATTATAAGCAGATAAATAAACAAATATTTATTTACAAAATAAATATGCATAATTAGTTAGGGTTTTTCTTCCTGTGATTACGTATTTTACTTTCCACTATGCATTAGAATATGTGAATTACTTATGATTCCAACTTTTGCCAAATCCAAGTAATATATAGCATAGCAGAACTTTTTTTTCCTTTGGGAATAAGCTTCTATCTAGATTTGTTTATTATTTTCATATTATATATAGCAATAGTAGTAGTAGTACTTAACTTACTGTATATACCACTTCGTAGTACTTCACAGCCCCCTCTTATTAGACAGAGTCAAGCATCATTAAAATGTGCCTCAGAGACTTTGTTAGGACTAATTTCTTAAACGTTTATTTAAAACAAAACTAACAACCCAAGCCATCTAAAGCCAAGAGCCATTTAACGAAGGGAGGAAGATTATTTCTGAAATACTATGGAGTCCCATCCTGTTTTTCATTAAGGAAACATCCCTCCCTTTTCATGGACAATCAGGGACAGAATCATCCTTCCATCTGTATTTTTTTTTCTTCCTCTACATCTTGATTATAAAGGAATGAATGTTTTTTTTAAAGGAATCATATGGCTCATATTAGATCTGTGTACAGCTTTGAAGGATGGGTTAATTCAAGAACTCTTCAAGTAGGACAGGACCGGACAAGACAAGACAAGATAAGACAGGACAGACAGAGAGGAAGAACAGGACAAGACAGGACAAGACAGGACAAGTCAAGACAAGACAAGACAAGACAAGACAGAGAGGAAGAACAGAACAGAACAGAACAGGACAGGACAGGACAAGACAGACAGAGAGGAAGGACAGAATAGGACAGGACAAGAGAAGAGAAGAGAAGAGAAGAGAAGAGAAGAGAAGAGAAGAGAAGAGAAGAGAAGATAGGACAGGACAGGACAAGACAGGACAGGACAGGACAGGACAGGACAGGACAGGACAGGACAGGACAGGACAGGACAGGACAAGAGAGAGAGAGAGGAAGTGTTTAAACATATCACCTCCAACAATCTGTTCCTGATTTTACTGATCTTGGAAGAATGGAAAGCCTGTTAGGATCGAATTGCTGGCAGTTGGTGGAGTTAGCCTGCAATACTGCATTCTAACCATTGTGCCACCACGGCTCTTTATAATATCATATTATAATGATTTTTTAATGCTAACCTCTAAGGAAGTAAAAAAAATTAAAATGCATGTTATTCAGGATCAAAATTGTTTAATTGCTCTAAAAGCTCATACTAATATAAAGAGAAAAAAAGATTGATGTTAGCTTGAGATATTATCATACATGGTTCCAAAGATGGACAAAGTTTTATCCTAATTTTTTGTATAGCTGATTACCAGTACCACTCCGTTACTCATATATTATCTGGGAAAGCAATATTCAAAAATAAAAATCACTCAACATTTTCTATGATAAAATATTTTATATTAAGCTAATTATGGAGATGTAATAAAGTATTCCAGATTTCCAGGAACAAACATTTTTAGGTTAGGATTGTAATTTCAGTTGAAAATGGCAAAGAAACACTAGTGGAGTCAGAATTTCTGAACCAGATAAGAAGCAGGAAGAAGAAGTAAAAAGCTTAAATAAAGAAATTAAAGTAGGAGGAACACTGAAGTGAAGTAATAATGTAATGGTGGGAATCTTGATTTTAATGAAAAGTAATTTTGTGTGCAGTTCTTATCGAGTACATCCAAACAATGGATTTAAATAAATTCAACAATGATAATTTAAGTAAATTTCCATAGTAGGATAAATTAATGGGAGGTGGAGCTCAAAAGGGAAATATAAAATTCATAATCAGAAATCATTTGGTGGGTTAGCTATTTTTTCCCCTTGATAAGAGAAAGAAAATTATGTTTATGAGTTGGAGAAGAAGAGTGAGTGTAACAGAATGAAGTTCTTCGTTTAAGAAATAAATATCAAATTGTTTGATAATGCTACTTGTGAAAAAGATTTTGAATAATAAATTGACTAAACTGAATAATACATTGACTTAACTGACTAAACTTATTATTTATTAATCAATAATAAATTGACTGAACTGGCAAAATTGACTAAACTGAACATGCAGTATGATCTGGGTATGACAAGGGCAAAAATGATTTTATGCTGCATTTGCAAATCAGAAAAAAGTTTTTGTTCCACTTTGTTCTCTTTGGTCAGAGTCCATTCCAGCTACTGCATCTAGGTCTAGGTGGCAGACCTTAAGAAGAATCAGAACAAAGTCCTATAAAGAGAGTATGATTGAAATAGATACATGTGACCTTGAGAAAAGATGGCAGAAGGAAGATAAGATGGCACTCATCAAATACCTGGGGGTGAAAGTCACAGAAATGACATAGCAGCCATCTGGAGGCTTTTATGTTGATTCTTCCCATACAAGAAATTAAGTTGAGTGGTCTAAATGGCTTCTTTCAACAATATGTCTCTATTTTTTTATGATGGTGACAATAATACAATTACTAACAAAGGTTTAATGGAGGGTGGGGTTCTCAGGATGTTTTCCCTTGGGAATTAATAGAGGCATAGAATACCAAGGAAGCTGTAAGTCAGAGGAGATAGGATAATGAAATTTGACAAATGGGATGCATAGAAACAGAGGTATCCAAAACAACTTATAAGGTAATAAAGTATTGAAGTCAGATTCAGAACATTCTTGATAATTGCCATGATTGATGGATGTTTTTTTATTGGCTAGTGACTTGCCAAAAGGGAGGGGCAATGAATCCATAAGATGAAAGTGATTGCTTCTTATTACAAACAGCACAAGGCATTTTCACTATGATGGGAATCAAATAAAATAAAGACAGGATGGTGATTGGCTATGAGGAAAGCAAATTTCATGCCTCTATTGTTTTCTTCTGGCTCAAGATGTATGAACAGTACTTTAGCCCAGTATGGGTGAATGCCCTTGTGTCAATTCTGAAGTATAATGTTTGGATCATCTAGATAATATTATTTCTGGATGTGTGATGGTTAAACTATTTACTCCAGTTTAGTATTTTGAAGTAAAATGTTAATGGGTTACTCAGCTGTAGGTGAATCCATGAACTTTATACTAGTCATTGTGATGGAAAAGAGAAATAAGAGTTCCAATGAGAAACTAGAAGCAGTTTGTGAGCAGAAAGTGATATGTTAGTAAGAGAGAAGATTGTCTGAAGGTTATAGGGGTAAAGAAGAAATGGTGGTTTTCTTGCTAATTCCACAGCATTGATGTAAACTTTCTCTGATAGTCTTAAATTTTTAGTCTCCAGAGGTAAAAATGGTTGATGGTAAAAATAATAATCAACCATACATTATCCTATTAACTTTGTTTATTTTATGGTATTCTATCTCAAAATGTATGTGTGGTCAAGTTGTGGATAGTATCCCTCATAAATTTAAAGCTAGACTAATAGCAGACTCCAATAACAGATTAGAAATCTAAAAAGCTAGCTTTTAGGCAAATTTTAGATGAGTGAGAAGTCCGATCAATTCAGCTGTAACATTGTATAACAGTAATATATGACTAGGTCTCAGCATAATATTAGTTACATCAACAGAAACAAATAGCATTGACATCCTCATCATCCAAACCCCACAGTTGTCTGTTATCTCTATGTATAAGACTTCAGAAATAAAATTCAGTTTTAATGAACCAGATAAGTTTATATATGATCAAATAAATTTTATTATTGGGGATTTTAATTGTCACAGTGAGGATTAGGGATATAACCAGATCAATGAGGATGAGGCACAACTTGTATCTTGGGTGAACACCAATGACTTTCAACTTATCCATGACCCAAAACTGCCGGCATCTTTTAACAGTGACTGATGGAGGAGGGGATACAACACAGATAACATCTTTGTTAGCAAGAAGAATGCAGCACAGTGCATGAAAGTCATTGATGATCCAGTTCAAATTCCGGCACCCAGCAGAGTCCCATTGTATGTATAATACATGCCTTCGCAAATGCGTTAACTTTAAGAAGGATAAAAGTGAACCTTTGTGAGCTGCTGGATAAAGATGTAGGGCAGATCTCTCCATACCCAGATAAATATGAGGAAGTTATATTAAAAGTAAAAGTAATATCAAGGAAAACCAAACCAAAAGAATGCCATACCCAGTATGTCCAGGGCTTGACTGGCGATACTAAATCTTTGTTGGATAGATATCAGGCACTTTATAGATTTCAGGACCCTTTCTCAGAAGACACAGTTGAAGCTGGAGAAGAGCTGACATAAGCACTAGCCAATAATTAAAATTACAATCATGCACATTAGTGGAGAATCTAAACATGAAATAGAACAGCAGATGAGCTTGGAAATTCCTTAAAAATATAGGCAGAGAAAGAATCCAGCCACAGAAAGATCATACAGATGTAACAGCAGACCAAATAGCTAGACAGTTGCTGAAGAATGGAAAAACTCAAAATAAAAAAGGTGCAGGAACAAGCCATCCAAACAAAGGACAACAGGAGGGGTATTAAATACCTCTTTGTGGTATCAGAATTGGAGGAAGCTATAAAGCTTATGAAAATGAATAAAGCAGCAAGTTTGAGACAATAAGAACAGACTAGATAAAGTGATTTGGTCCCTGTACTATGGAGTGGCTCCTGCAATTGATGAACAACTGTAAACTGAGTTTAAGATCCCAAAATTGAGGAGACAGGCTAGAGTTGCTGCCTTACTGAAACTCAACAAAGACCCAGATGATCCAGAAAAAAATACTGATCAGGTTCATTCCTCTGCCTCTCTATAAGGCACTGGAACAGATGGAGGATGCAGAAGAATGGGCTGCCACAAGGAAGTTTATTGTCTCCAACATTATATAACATATATATGAACAATCAACCAGTCACTGACAACACACACCTATTCACCTATAGATGATCTTTTGATGAGGTAGCAGGGAAGCGTATGGTAGCATTTGAAGAATTAAGATGATATGATACCATCAGCCATTTAAAACCCAATCCAAACAATATCCAAGTCTGTGCTTTCCACCTCCGAAACCGAGATACCAGAGAAGAGTTTAGACCATAGAACATAGAACATAGATTATTAGAGTTGGAAGGGACTTCGGAGGTCTTCTAGTCCAACCTCCTGCTCAAGCAAGATACCTTGTGCTCTTTCAGATAAATGGTTGTCCATCTCTTTTTGAAAGCGATGGTGTACCCATCAGTTGGATGATATGTGGCAAGGGAACCAACTACAGCACTGTAGTATCTCAGTGTGACACTTGATAGGATGCTCTCTTTTAAACAGCATTGCCTGAACACTAAGGCTAAAGTTAGTTCAAGGAACACAGATAAACTACACATTGGAAGTTCAACCATCTATGTTATGCACATCAGCTTTGACCTTGACTATGTCTGCAACAGAGGATGCTGCTCCAGTGTGGGACACATCTGCACATGTGAAACAAGTTGATATTGCCATCAGTAAAATAGTACACTTAGTGACAGGTTGTCTCAAAACCACACCAATTGAGAAAACATATTCTTACTGGCATTACCCCACCT
The DNA here is from genome assembly GCA_032467975.1 of Trimeresurus albolabris. Lineage (NCBI taxonomy): Eukaryota > Metazoa > Chordata > Lepidosauria > Squamata > Viperidae > Trimeresurus > Trimeresurus albolabris. The sequence goes on from JANHFS010004661.1 coordinate 24,154, forward strand.
AAGATCAGAAGAGAAGTAGCAGCAGATGATGAGAGGAATATGCAAGAGAATGGTCCTTGACATCCTCTGGACAAACATATGCCCCAAGCCCACTAACTCAACAAACATTTGAGGTTACACAAGAACAAAATTGAGTTAAAAGATGGAGGAAGGAGACCATTGAGCAAGAATTAACATTAAAGGAGGATATAGCTGAAGGATTGACCTCCCTTTTACTTCTTGGAGGGCCCTGAATAGGTTGAGTTGTAAATGTAAAACCAATATGCCCAAGTGGAGGCTCTTAGTGGATAACAACATGCTATATAAATGTGAGAGACACAGAGCATGGTCCATGTGCTGGTATTTCAGCTACTACCAGAAACATGTACCAATAATGATTTATGTTTGGTCAACAACAAAGTCAAGAAGTTGGCTTCATTCTGGCAGTTTAAAGTTTGATCTAGACACTAAAGAAGAAAAGGCTGTAACAATATATTTTAAGGAAGATAGATATATTTGGAAGAATCTAGATGAATGCTACAAAAATGATCTTGAGCACTATATTACAGCATTATGTCAAAGATTTCATTTAAGGATAACATTCTTAACATGTTGCTATTTTCTGAAGAATCCCTGTATGTGTTCTGACTAATGAAGATATATACAGTATATACAGAATATAAAGGTGTTTAGTGCAAATAGAGTACATGACAAAGGTAATAGACATTTTATCTCAAACCATGTTTTTAAAAAGGGCTCTTTTTTCTCCTTTTTTGCCTTCTATTGTTCCCTGATGGCATCTCAAAGAATTGTAATGTTGTGGTTAAAATAAATGAAGATTCCTAATAAAATTAGGTCAGAAAAACTTGTGATACAACAGGCTCTGCCATGATCATATCAGTTCTTTTTGTTGTTGATGATGTTGTTATGTTTTATGTTATATGTTATATTATGTTATTTATGTTACATTATGCACGATGGATGGGAAATTGCAGAAGCTGAGGTCCACACATCATAAAGCTGCTGAGTGAGAAACACTATGTTATGCAGTCTGCTAAGTTGGCTGAGTTCAGCTTAATCAAATGAGAGAAAACTTTCCTTGGACATAATGTTCCTTGAAATGGAACATCAGTGACAGTATTAATACACAAAACAATTTCTATTATCTAAATAATCATAGTATGCTAATTTAAATTTTAAAATAAATGTTATTAATCAAAATTGATTGATTGCAAAAGAATGTTCTTATCAAAATGTTATTTTTGCACAACTGCTGCATGACTGTCAGGATTACAAGAATAGTGATAGAGAAATATCCCCCCAAATTCTCTAGGCCATCATATCTTGCCTTGGAATATCTTGTATCTCTGACATTCCCTTCAGGCTCTATCACCAATGCAACCTATTAACCCTTTGTTGTCTGTTCATAATTCACTCTGTAACAATAGAATGAGAAAAACATATTTAATATTTATCATTGCTAAAATATGACAACTATGACACTGTAGTCACCGCTTACCAGGCATCTAGACAAACAGATTGGAAATGCATCTTCATTTCTAACAGGATAAGTTCAAGTCTGCATGCTCTGCCCTGGTAAATAAAAATCTGTTCTGAATTACATTGTGTGTTTTCTGCTGAATTGTATGCTTACTTATACCTGTGCCATTTTATTATCAGTGCACCTCTAGTAACATTATTGTGGCTGCCCTTTCATCCTCAGAGAATGTGAATTTTCCAGCTTCACCTGGTTTTCAAAGTGATCTCGAACTCTTTCAGATTTTTTTTTCTTAAGAAAATAATGAATGCCAAGACTACAAAATAAAAATAAAGTGTGGCCATTGATTAAATGAGAAAGCTGCACCTGAACTTCTGCTGGTGGAAAACCTATATCTGTAGTCTGTGCCATTCATTGTAAGGTTTGGTTCTGAATTTGGCATTGCATGAGAAATGCTTCCATCCAGTGATGGGATTCAAATATGTGAACAACCAGTTCTCTGTGTGGATGCCACTTCCGGAAGTCCATTCTGGGCCTAGGCAACAAAAAATTAGCTACCGGTTCTGCTGAAGTGGTGCAAGCTGGCTGAATCCCACCACTGCTTTTATCTGAAGACTAAATATGACCATCCAGTTTTGAACACAATCAGCCTGCCTCTGAGCGTCATGCAGGGGGAAAAAAAGCTGGTTTGTGAATTACTTAATTGCAAAACTTAAAAAGTAATTAATTTGTAGACATTATATATTGCATTCAGTGCTGAGAATAGGTACGTAGCGTTATGACCGCCGTCACCTATGTCATCAGTATTTGAAGTATTGATAGGATTTCAAAGTTGAAAATTCAATGTAGTAGAACTCCGGGCAGCTTCAGAAAGCTGTTTTTACTGAAGTCTTCCTCATCAGCTTCTTTTAGTTTGTTTTAAATGGAGGATTGAAACTATGCTCAAAAAAAATCTGTCAGTTTACTATTGTACTTGGCCAAAGTTAACAATCCATAAAATATCATCTAACAGGCACCAAACATCCACTAAGCATTGTTCATAGACTTTCTTTTGTCAGGTGATAAGAATTATGTAGAGAAATCTTTAATATTGAATTGAATTATATTAACTATTATCACTATAGTAGGGAAAGTAAAGATGAATGGGTATAAGGCAGTGTTTCCCAAACATTTTCCTTCATTTCCCCAAACTGCTTATTATCAATTCCTTATTCAAATGTTCCTGTTATGGTTTGGTTTAAAAAAAAAACCACTTTAAACCAATTTGGGGTAATTTACCCAGATTTGGGAAGCACTGGTGTAAGGTTTCTGCATTTTGGATCAAAAACTAAAGAAAAACAAACAAAAATGATTTAAATTAATCTGCACTGAAACAGATATACAAACTTTTGGAGATAGGCCATACATAGGCTATGAGAAATGTGATAGTAGCGTCACTCTTAAACTTAAGTATGGTAAAGACAACAAAGAGAACAAAGTCAGGGCAAAAATGAAGTTTCTAATGAAAATTTTAAAAAAATGGTAGAATCAAGATAAGTGAGTAAAATGATTCTTAGGAGACACAGTCCATATCACTGTTAATAGTAGTATCAGTGAGAGTCCATTCTACATCTATCAATACTTTTTGAACAACACCAGAGGTTTTCAGTTCACTGCAGCAGAGGAAAAAACAAAAACCCTTCTGGCCCACCAGGCCTTTTCATCTGACTTAAAGAGCTAGACAGATGACCAAATACCTCTTACTATCAATCTGCCAAACTAATCCCCACTCCAATTTTTTGTGGTCCAAAATAGGAAGAAAATTGCTTCATTTCTTCCCTTGCTTAACAGAAAGTGATCTTTAAGCATATCTGAGTAGAAGATGGCTAGAGCAGTGGTGGCGAACCTATGGCACGCGTGCCAGAGGTGGCACGCGGAGCCCTCTCTGTGGGCACGCGCCATCGCCCCAGCACATGTGTTCTCTAAAAGTTCGCCATCACTGGCCTAAGGCCAACCAGCCTGGAGCTGCCATTGGGGATCCCACCATTCCACCCACCAGATACCCCCTGGATCTCCCCCAACCTGCCCGGCTCCCACAAGTGTCCCTCCCCATAA
>JANHFS010004661.1:33112-47554 GCA_032467975.1 Trimeresurus albolabris
TATTATTATTATTATTATTATTATTATTATTATTATTATTATTATTATTATTATTATTATTATTATTATTATAACTTGGACCAAATCCTTGTAGAATAAAGTTTCTCTAAGATGTCTATCATATTCTTTTTTCTCAAGGGATTCTCGGCCTTGTTAGTATCGATGAAGAAAAAGTCCCAAACTTGACTTCTCAGGAGTTGTAAATTTATTTGGCACTCTTATTTCAGTTGCGCTGGGAGGGTTATATTCAAACCATCATCATAATAAAAGCTGGTGTCAGATTTATATTCCAGAGCTCAGTTAAGTAATTTGCGTTGTCCAACATTTATAAAGTTGACATAGTGAGTTGGTGATTTTCTACACCCAATTGTGTCTCTTGTTCCTTTTTAATATCCTGTATAATTAATATCTTTGGACCCTATCAGATTTATGGTATAAATGATATTCTGTATGGACTTTTCAAAGATTACTTTGACGACAGACTCCAGTTCAGAGTTAAACATCTTTGTAGCTCCCTCTAGTGGTCACATAATATTTATTTGTTTGTTTGTTTGTTGTTTGTTTGTTTGTTTGTTTATTTTTCTAGCCAATCAGAGTTCATGAAAATCAGAAAATTTCAACCACAATAAAACAACAAAGAGCTACAGATTATTTTAAAAGTAGTTAATTAAGACTACAATTTTTATCCTTACATTTCAAAAGAAAAAAATACTCCATGCTTCCTTATTCTAGTTGCCACCAGCAACCTTCTTCCTTGTCATTTAACAGTAAAGAAGCCTCAAAGATGGCAATAGTTTCAAAAAGGAGTGATAAGCTGTAATTAAAGAAAGCTTCTTTTAGCTAGTAGAGATAATAGTTTCATGAATTGATTAAGAAATAAATGGCACAGCTTATTGTCCATTTGAAAAGTAAATTCCAAAACTGCTGTTTTATCCAACAACGATGTGATTTCAGCACTGCCCCCCAGCTTCAGCTCACAAGCTATTTTGAAGCACGGCTTCTAAAATTGCTTGCAGACTGTTGCTCTTATTGGAGGATCTTGAGGGATTATTCTGGGACTCTCCCTAATGCATGAACATCAAATAAACAAAAGGAAGCCTGTTCCTTCTGTTAAGTTGGAAAAAAATGACAATCCAGAGAGAGGAGATTCTCTGAGCATGTCAGGTGCTGGCCAAGTCTTCACTGGAAGTTATCTTCTGTTTCTTATAATAAGGGAAAAAATAAATAAAGATGGCCTTTCATTTGCCAAAGTATTTGAACAAGATGCCATACATTTTTCTGAAGGCAGAAAACTGTACCTTTCAAATGTTATTTATGGTTTGTGCAAATATTTGTGGAATAGTATCTATTTTTTCTCTGCTTAAGTTCTTTTGATGCACTCCATTTTCTCCATAGATTTACCAATATAATGACTGTGATTGTGAGATGGGAGCCATATAAATACGACATAAAAATAAATAATCTTAGAGATCAGCATGCCAATAAACCTCCAGATGTTGTTCATTGCAATTCTGGAAGCCATTGCTAACAGGATCAATAATAAATGAATTATTCTAGGACATGCAGCTTGATTGTATCTGAAAACCTTCGTTTCCTGCCTTGTCACAACTAATTCTGTGCAAAATCTGATTAAACAAATAATGTCATACCATTTACAAGGGTCAAGAATCTACCCTATTCTAAATGTAATAGCTGCATTTATTGTACCTACAGATGGAAAATACAGAGAATATGGGCTAAAGGGAATTAAAGAAAAAAATGCTGAATTCAATTTTGCTGATAGATAGGTGTCCTTCTAAATACTGTAAGAGAACCATTACAGTTTATAGCTGAATGAGGAATTAAAGGTCTCTACCTAACTGAAAGACTGAACAGTATAGAGCAGACATGTCAAACTTGCAACGTCACGTGATGTCACACAACGTATCAGAGCTTTTTCGCTGTTGCCGGCAATGGGGTGGGCGCGGCTCGGGTATGATGAAACCGGTCCGCGGGCTGGCAGTTTGACACCCCTGGTAGAGAGTCTATGAACCAGAGCTAACTCCAGCTGAGAATTTCTTAAACAAAATCCATCCCATCCAGCTGAATTTGCTGCTTGTAGATGCTCTGAGAACAGGGCTGTGTTAGTCTATGGTAGCCAAACTTTAAAGTGTCTGGTGGTGTCTTTCAGGACCAAGAGATATTAGCAAAAGGCATAAGCTTTTGTGAGATGTAACTCATCACAAAAGCTTATTCTTTAAAATAAAATGTGTTAGCATAAACCTGCTATGAGTCTGTTTATGAATTAAAAAACCATATTCAATCCTAATTAAAAACAGAAAAGATGACAAAAAGTCTGAATACTAATACAACGTAGCTTCATATTCATACAGTTGAATTTGAAACTGATGCAATGGCATATTCAGCCTCAGTATATTGAAAAGGAGTGACCCAAAGATCAAACAGTATATTTTTCCATTCAGGAAGGAATCCAGTTTGAGACAGTCAAATAAAACAAATACCATATTTTCTTTCCTGCTTCTGCTCCATTATCATGATCATCATCATCATCAATAACAACATTGTCCTTTAAACTTTGTGCCCCAATTTCTGCTGTCTGAAAATAAATACTGGAAACACATGCAGTGTTGAGATCGGTAGCTCCCAAATGCTTTAGAAAATACCCATAAAATAGTTTTCACTATTTTATGTTTAAAATATTACTCCCACCTCAAGTATATAAAAGGAATTAGATCAGCAACAAGCAAAAGGAGTTATTTAATTCCTGAAATGGTACCTAATATATTGTGCCTAGATTTTATAAGAAAAAAGAAACCCACACATTAAAGCTAATTATCTTCTTCCATTATATTTGCAGACACCTTGTCTTTTACCGTTATACTATCTAGCATTGCTTACATATAAATAGAATTATTCCCTCTTGCTTATGCTGTTTAATTTTGTTTGAAGTTATAATCCTTTTCATCATACAAGCCAATTTCTTAATTATTTATTGTGATGTTGCAAAAATATTGTGAAAGGATTTCGTTTACATACAATTATGACTGGTGTTTTATATATTATATAAGGAGCTAATGTAAGAATGTCAGAATCTTTAGAAACCACACTGAGATAATAAACACATAAAGGGTGCATAGTTCAACTGTTATGGAGCTGAATTTTTAATCTTGTATAAAATTATTTTATGTACATACAATATGTTAATACTTCTGTGTAATTGCTTACTGAAGTTTCACATTTTTAAATGGAAATTGATGAGAAGTAGCCTTGGGAAATTGGAACAAACAAGATGAAATCCACTAAACTCAAGTAAAAAGATTATATTTTTCAAGCAGGTTATATTTTGCCATGAACTTAGTTTGCTTGCTCTTGGTCTCTAGATTTTGGGGTCCTCCTATCACCCATAATATCTGCTGTGTTGATTGATCCAAGAAAGTTGATGTGCTCCTTGTACCTTCAATCAAACAAGACCTCAGAAACACACATTTTCTCTGCTGTACAACCTGCCTCCCTGGAATGAGATTTCCTCCAAGATCTAGATGGCCCTAATGGAATTTCAGAGAGCTGTTCAGCAAGGCTTTTAATAAAGGTAATTGAGGCTTCTTCTGGGTAATAGGGGTCGCTTCAGTTGTTTGTGCCATCTTTTGTTCTTTGTTTTATCATTATATTATTTTATTGTCATTTGTGTTTTTATCTACATACCATCCAGAATTGGGTAGTATAAAAAATTAATACATAAATAAATTTGAAATTAAGAAAATTTTCCCCAAGTTACAGTTTAAGAGAAAATTGGTCTAAAATGTTTTACAAATTGTATAGACATAGAAATATCCATCCACTCATCCACCAATTATTTTGAATAAATGTTGGAATCCCTAAAAGAGCCGTATTTCTGAAATGAAAGCATCAATCACCTGTTTTGAAAGCAATAAAAATATTCTTCTAATAGTATTAAACCAGAGGCCTTCCCCTTTCACTCACGATTGAAAAATGGTATCACTGACATTTTATGTGTTATGACGTGATTTTATTAGATGTGATAGTTATGCAAAAATATCTCAAATGTATTTTAATTAGTATTTTATTTTATTTTTATACGTTAAAAGGATTTAAAGAGATCCTAGAAATACGCTTTAATGTTTAATATAAATCATGTTTTGACTAGCTTGCAAGAAATTGGAAAGCAAGGCTTCTTAATAATACAGTTCCTATATTTTATGCAATATCTGGAATATTAAAGCTCTGCTTTTCCCAAAGCTCACAACAACAGTAACTTTCCAGAAAGTTAGTCACTTTAAAACATCATTCCTGTCAAACCCCAATGAAGAAGGATTTTATCCAACTGCTCATTATCTATTATCCAAGTACATCTTGTTCTGTTTCTTACCCAATGTTAAAAAGGAGGGTGGAAAAGAAACTATATATTGAGCAGGAGGTACCACTGAAATTTTCCTTAAAACTACATTAAGTCAGCACCTTTTCTATCAACTATTTTTTTTTCTAATCATGAAATTAATATATCTTAATTTCATTTTTTTCTGCTACATGCAAACAGTACAAAAGTTGGTTTCCAATCAGCATTAAATTTAATTAATGTCTTTTCTCTAATCAAGGCTATCAGTTTAGCCATCTCTGCAGGCTTCGTCATCTTGACCATCCATTCTGTTGTGGGTAATACCAAATTTCTCCACTGCTGTGCATATAAGGGTCTTGCTACAGTTATCATATATCAAAACAAAGTTAAATGAGTTTGTTCCAACTTTTCATCAATCAGTATCAAAAGAAATATCTCTGGCTTCAGTTTTATATTAATCTTGAAAATCTTCTGCATTAATGTCCCATGGATGCTTTTTCCCCAAAGACAAACTGGACTTTCTTGGTTTTTTTCTTTGAAAACATTTCACTTCTTCTCCAAGAAGCCTCTTCAGTTTATAACTATAACTGAAAATTGGAAATTGTTCGTTTATATTGCTTTTTTTCTTTCTGCACTTTTGACTTTGTTCTTTCTTTACTTTTTTTCTTCTCTTTATTTTAAATATTAGTTTCTGTTAGTTTTTAATCTTTCTTGCTTAAAAACATTATTAAAAAGAAAGTATATGTGTGAGTCCCAATTGGTTAATCAAACATACAGGTAGTCCTTGACTTACAATCATTTGTTTAGTGACCATTCAAAGTTAAAATGGAACTGAAAATAGTGACTTATGACTGGTCCTCACACTTACGACCATCACATTAGTCTCACAGTTATGTGATCAAAATCTGGGCCCCTGGCATGTGTTCACAATGTTTGCAGCATCCCAGGGTCATGTGATCACCATTTGTGACCTTACCAGCCAGCTTCGACAAGCAATGTCAACAGGAAAATGTGAATTCACTTGATGACTGCATGATACAATTAACAGCTACAGTGATTCGTTTAACAACTGTGTCAAAAAAGTTGTAAAATCGGTTGAGACTCACTTAACAACCACCTTACTAAACAATAGAAATATCTGTTCCAATTGTGGTAGTAAGATGAGGACTACCTGAACATTGTTGAAACTGAAAAGCTTGTCTTTGTCTACCAGGTGCATTTTAGTGAATATTATGTAAATTTAATGCAACAGTATACTGTCAACAAGGAGCAAATTTGCTGGCCATAATAAATAATTTTGCTAATTGTTCTACCATATATATTGTAAGAACCTGTCCCAGCTGTTCCCTCAGGAAAGCAAAACTGTTGACTCCATTACGGTTAATCAAAAGAACTTTTACTGAGAGATAGTGGATGCAGAAAAGTCAGGCGGAATCTGAAAGTCCCGCACAAAGTGCAAAGCGATTCTTTCATTTCCCCCCAAACTCAACCCCCCTGACCAGTCCACCAGCAGCCAATGTGATGCCGTAGAGATGTTATGAGAACACTGAGGTGCTGGGTAGATAACAGGTCACTCTCAGGGCATGATGACCTTGGGACCAGGCTGGAACTGGCTGGGAAGGAGTCTGCTTCTTCTCTGAAGACAGAGGCTCTCCCTAATTCCCAAGCAGTTACAGCAGAAGCGAAGTCTGCAAAGAATGCCAGAAACCTCCCTCCCTCCTCCCTCCCTCTAACAGAATGGCAAGACACATGCATGGTGGACTGGACATATATACATGCTTTTAATAATTACTCCAAAAATGCCTGGCCAAACTTCTATAGCAAGCACTTTTGAGGATCCTGTTCAAATAGGCCCATTCTATGATTCCAGGAAAAAGATTAGTGGTCATAATTTAATTTACTTAACTTTATCAAGATGTACCTGGATATCTGGAAGGACTTTGTTGCCTTAGTCCCTATTTTCATGTGAACACTGAAGCACGATTTTTAGTTGTTATTGTTAAAATAGTGAAACACAGAAGAAAGTGTCTCAATGAATAATGATAAGAAAATAAGAAAAGTAATTACATTTTAATGGTTAAAACATAAAGAAACTCAAAGAATAAAAAGTTCTACATAATTATGATAAATCTCTGCTTGAAATCAATTCAGTCAATCACCTGATCATTATGTGTGGATCATGTGCCATTGAACTGAAAGTTTTTTTTAAAAAAAATAGAGAATATATATATATATCTTAGACTGATTCCTTAAAATCAGGACAATGACTTTCTTTCTATTATGAAAATTATTTTCTTTGCCGTACTCCAGCTTTAACAAATTGACAAATTCCTTATTTTAGAGATATCCAATACCATACTGAGATCCCTATGTAATTTTTCCCAAATTATATTAACCTGCATTAATTTGAAGCCCAAACAAACCTACAGTATAACAGAACCAAACTATGTAAATTAAAGAACTTTCAAATGTCTTATGTCAGCAACATGGAAATTTAACATCCAACCATTTTTAAGGATTTTAATGGTTCAATAAACCCAAAATAGTTACTTTCTCAAGAATTAATTTCATTTTTAAATCAGAAGTATATTGTACATTTTTAAATGCATGACCATTGATATGACAAAATTGGATACTCCTGTGCTACCTTTCATTTTAATTTTTAAATCCTTATGAAATTGAATTTTAGTTTCCATTCAGTGTCTTTTAGCTAAAATTGCAGGCTGCTAAAGCATTGGAGCCCATACTGTTTAGTTAATATACAGTATGTTTCAGCTATCTATATTGCCAAGCATATGTTGAAGGCAAATTAGTATAAAAAAATAGAAAACTAGTCTCACACATATTCTGACTCTTATTTATAGGTTGTTTTTTTTATCAATCTGAAACTTTCAAAAGAAAATCCAAGATTGAGTTGGGATAAATACTGGTTCAGATTAAATATCATAGGGATTAAGTACAGAAAGAGATAAGCTATGTTTTATCTATTCAATGTGAATTTCAACTGGAGATGTGTGCACACGCGCGCGCACACACACACATAGAGCTTGTTCAATCCTGTAATCCAGCTTCGCCAATATAGAAAATCATGCTTTCGTCTTTACCATTCAACTGTTAAGCAATTTATGTAAAGAGGCAGATAAAGTGGTTAGAAGAATGAACACAAATCACAAAGCATCTGCCATGTCAAAAAAAAAAAAGATCTATCCCAATTGTCATATACATATTTTATTTGTAACCATTCTGCCAACCAGCTTTTATTGTGCTTGGTGTTTTCTTCCACTATACTAACAGAACAGCATATTTCTAAAAGCATGGATATTTTAAGACTGAAATATTTCTCCAAGTCTGGATTGTATAAGGCTATTCTTTCTTAGAAGAGTTCTGACTATGAATGGCCAGTTCTGAAGTTGAAATACTCAGTGATGGGATTCAGCCAGTTCACACCAGTTTGGCAGAACCAGTAGCTAATTTTTTTGTTGCCCAGGCCCAGAATGGACTTCTGGAAGTGGCATCCATACAGAGAACCGGTTGTTCACATATTTGAATCTCACCACTGTTGCGGACCCCAATGAGAATATGGATTCTGTCTCTCTTGAAACATTTCTGTTTTTTCTCATTCATACATAGATATAACTCCTTACTTTCACTCATGTGACCCTATTATGTTATTTATCATGTGCCGTTTCATGTAGGGCTAAACAGAGACAAGAGACAACTGGTGAACTTATTATACACCTGCACTCATTTTCAATCAATCAATCAATCAACCAATCAAAACATTTTAAAACAATAAAAACTATAAAATAAACATACACGCAACCAAGATACTAGGCCAATTAACAATAAAGTCAGGAAACAGGGCTATTAGCACATTCAGCATCCCAGGCTCTGGAATACAAACAGGTTTTTATAGAACTTTACAAAAAGCTAACAGGGTTGGTGCCATTCTAGTCTTCAAGAGATTATTCCACAAAGCAGGGGCTATTGCAGAAAAGGACCAGCTTCTAGTGCCTCTCAGCCAACACTCTTTGGCTGATGGGATCTGCAGCTTATTACTTGGAAGTTAGATATTGGGAAAAGCAAAAGAGGAATATCTTCTGCTATGGTTATATATATTGAGCCAAAAGCAGGACAAGGATAACCAGGTACTGCTAGAAGTAGCATGCTTGTGGACTGTGGTATGTTTATCATGTTACGCTAATTGTAGTTGTAGCAGTATGATGTTCTGTCTAATGATTCTAATCTACCACTAGCATAATCTCTAGCACTGATGTTATCTAGTTGGGCAATGAAATGTTTGCCGACAAACAAGCAAGCTCAGAGAGCACCAAGGACTCCACAGTTCAACACTGCCCTACAAATATTCTCTTCTATTGTCATGCTAGTTCACTGAATATTTAAGGGTCAGTCATTCAAGTCACAGGTCTGTTTTGAAAATAAAATGAGGTGAAGGAGGGGGATTCAAATGAAGGAACCTGTAACTTTGATGGGAATCAATCTGAATATTTCATTCCTACCACGTTTCTTAGCATAACAAATTATGGCTGGATGCTGTCTTCCCCAGAAGACATTTATCACTGTGTTAATGATAAATCTTTTCCAACTTTGATAGCTTCCCAATGCATGGATTCTAACTCTTGAGAATCCCTCAGCCAACTGTCATAAACGAGCCCAGAGAATCAAAAGGAGAGCATTAGGAACCATGGTGGTACAGTGGTTAGAATTGCAATCTGCAGGCTAACTCTGCCCGCAGCCTGGAGCTCAGTCCTGATTGGCTCAAGGTTGACTCATCCTTCCATCCTTTTGAGGTCAATAAATTGAGGACCCAGATTGTTGGGGCCAGTATGCTGACTCTGCAAACTGCTTATAAAGGGCTAAGTCTAAGTTATAATGCTATTGCTATCATATGGCTTCATTTTTTCTTTTTGTAATGCAGATTACAAGGTGTGTACAGTTACCCCCTTGCATATGAGTAAGGTATATTTGTAAATACTTGCTTCAAGTATCCAATCCTCATCCTAAATCCAGTATAATATTGTTTTGGAATTTATCATTGCTTTTGGGAAACAGGGATTTGCAACAATATTGTATTGAGGCTTCTGAGGAAAGAATACTAAAATTATTTGAGGATAATTTTTGGAGGCTAATTTCGAAAGGATAAGCAATGTTAAATGCTAAGCATGCAACAAATAAACATCTTAAACAATGCTCTATATCCCACATGGGGCCAAATAGAACAGATTAATATGAAATCTATAGCATGATATTGGAGCAGTTGCCAATAGCAACCACCAGAATACCCTGTGTGCCTTCATTTGCAGAGCTCACCTTTACTGCTTTGCAGAATGCTTGTATTATTCTCAGCTAAATCCTCTCTCTCTCTTTTCTTTCATGGGCTAATCAGTGCCTCAAGGTGACTGTGTCTCTTTCAGCTGAGCAAAATTTTTACCTTTTATTGAATTACTGCCTTGGTAGGTAAGAGAGTTCAATGTTGAAACAAAAAGATATGCTTGTCTGTTCAACTGCAGGATGAAAAGGGCAGGACTTAGGATGCTGTCACCTTTTTCCTCTAGGGCAACCAGGATAACTAATCCTAATGTTTTGCGTGGAAACCTGATCAAATGTGTTCTGTATAGAGAGCTGCTGAACATTGTTTTGGATTGTGGCAACATACATAAATGTTTAAGAAATAAACTAAATTAAATTAATTAAAAGCTAATATAATCCTTGGATGTATAAACAGAGACATGGAATCAAAATCATGTATTAGTACCGTTTTATGAGGCTTTAGTAAGGCCACACCTGGAATACTGCATCCAGTTTTGGCCACTACATTACAAAAAAAGATGTGGAGACTTAGTTGCAAAAATGAGCAACTAAGATGATTAAAGGCCTGGAGACTAAAACAGATGAAGAACAATAGCAGGATTTGGGTTTGGCTAATCTAGAGAAAAGAAAGACAAGGGGGGATATGATTAGAGCATTCTAGTATTTGAGAGGCTGCCACAAAGAGGAGGGGGTCAGCTTATTTTCCAAAACACCAGAAGGCAAGACAAGAAACAATGGATGGAAATAATCAAGGAGAGAAGCAACCTGGAATTAAGGAGAAACTTAATTAACAATTAACCAGTGGAACAGATTGCCTTCAGAAGTTGTGGGTGCTTCATTACTGGATATTTTTAAGAAGAGATTAGACAGTCCCTTGTCTGAAATAGTATAGGGCAGTGATGGCGAAACTTTTAGAGACCGAGTGCCCAAATTGCAACCCAAAACCCACTTATGTATTGTCGGGTGCCGGGTGGGCATGGCCCATTGGGTGGGCGTGGCTGCGGTGGTAACGGCAGATTGGATGGGACTAAAAATTTCAATCAATCAATTCCAACTTTGCAAGATCTTTTTTTTCCCGTGAGAAGTTGAAATTGACTGATTGGTTGAATCTTTTTTTTTTTTTTGTACATGGTAGCAGAGGCCTAAAGCGAAAAGGTTTTATAAAACCCAGTTGAAGGCCTAGGACTGGGGCAACGGCATGCGTGCCCACAGAGAGGGCTCTGTGCCGTCTCTGGCACCCGTGCCATAGGTTCACCACCACTGGTATAGGGTTTCCTGCCCTGAGCAGGGGATTGGACTAGAAGACCTCCAAGGTCCCTTCCAACATCATCATCATCATCATTATTATATAGTCTTTTAAAATCATCTAAAGGATATCTTAAGCTCCAACACTGTCAAAGGAGGAGGAGGAAAACTGTCTATGTTATTTATGCCATACGTGATCTTATATAGCTCCGTTTACTCATCTTCATTCCAAGCGAATTAAGCCCAATTGCTGTAGGCTTTCCTTATAGATTTACGCCAGCTCTGAATATTGTGGTTGTCCTGTCTTCTAAATCTATATTTTTAAGGGGTGACCAAAATGATACATATCTCTTCACAGACACATTTATCACTGCAATGTTCTTTTTCTTTCTAAAGATTTCAAACATGAATTTGCATGTCTTTTTTCTTCTAGCAGCAGTTGACAGTTTCTTCAAAGGGTCGACCATGATTCCAAATTTCCTTTTCCTTCCTACCGCAGGGTTGAAACCCAATAACATACAGGTGAAGTAATTTTGTGTCAGCAATAAATATTTTACGCTTGTCTGCATTGAATGATATTTGCCATTTTGAAATTGTTCATTTCATCCGAACAGCCTCTTTTGCAGGACTTCACAAACTTTCTTTTCAATTATTTATTCTGAACTCAGTATCCTCAACAAATAAAACTACTTTTCCTAGTTTATACCAGCTACAAAGTTATAAAGCACTGATCCTTGGTAGATTCCCACTAGTGCCAAGGTGAGTATTGCCCACTGGTTCCTCTTAAAGGATGACATTTTTTTTTTGCCTTTAATAGCATCTCTGATCTTGTGCATTTGCTACTTTGGCACTCCATTTGATGTAGAAAGCTTCATTCTCATGACTGCTATGGCATCATCATTGTGAACTGGGTAATGCTATTATCACCCCAAAAAGTCACTCCCAGCTTCTCTAATTCAACTGCGTTGGCCCTACAGGAACAAATTAGCTTGATGACACCCAAGCACTCATTGCACTAATCAAACACATACAATTTCTGCCAAGTAGTGAAACCATGACACAAATGACATTCTGTACAAAAAACTAAATATCACCGCACCCTTTCTGTTTGATCTTTGATATATTAATTTTCAGATATTCTTCATTGCGCTATGCCATCTAAAGTTTACTGCACATCCTTTGCAGTCTTAGTCAACAATATGGTAATGTCTCTATACTAAAGTTTACAGTGCTCACATTTATATCTCCAAGCAATACTCATCTAATGTCACCAAAAACATTCTTGAATATTTTTGCCCAAAATAAGCTCAACAAGTCAGAACACCACACATCCTTTATCTTATTCCATGGTCCATCTGGAACCATTTGCTAAGCATTCCATTAAATCTTATCCATATTTTTCTTCCATCATCTACAGCTCATATTGACTTGGTTTTTAACTAAATGAATTCTTGCCAAATCTGAATCTTATTGATCAGTCTTTTCATACCATAAAGAAAACCCAATTCCAATTCAGTTACAGTCTGTTTTGAGTGCTTTTCCTACTTCAGCGATGCTCTGAAAATTAGGTTTTAACTTGGAATGTCAGGACTGAGGTTTTGTAATAAAGTACTTTTAACCAAATGCCTTTCTTTTTCATCTCCTTGTTCTGCTATTCTGTATGTTCTCCTGCTTTTATTCATTACTGAACTCTCAAGGTCATGACAAATATATTTCACAGTCTTTAAAACACAAGACTATTGCTTTGTTAAAATACGATATTCCAACTCTGTTTCCCCAAGTTCATACCAATATATATCTTAATTATATTTTTAAGCTGCCTATAAAAAGAAACTGTGTATTTAAACTTTTAAAACCTGGCACAATGAGTAATTTAGGAGCTTCAGAAGTTATTAGCACAACAAAAAAAGTATTTTAACTGAATATATTGCCATTTAGAAGCTTTAGGGCAATCTACATTTTTCTTGCACTAACTACATCAAATGCTGAAGAAGTTATTAAAAATAACCTTGTCCACAGCATTGAAGCCATTTTTGCCTAAATAGGAAGGAAGGAAAAGGAAAGTGCATGGCGTAGCGTAATACAGCATGTCTACAATTGCTTAATTCAGATCATCTCAAAGTGTAAATTTTTCATGTGCACAGAGGTCAAATGTAAACTTTTGCCCCTAAGTGCTCAATATAGCTCTTGACATATTTAATTCTAAAAGAAAAGTTGAAAGGAAAACTAAGGCAAGAGGGTTCACGTGTGTAGTTGTGTCCAAAATCACTTGGATTCCAACAAAAGAGCATCTCCATCTACATACAGAAGTTGCAGTCTAGATTTTTTAAAAAAAAAAAAACCTCAGGTGTCTACCCTCCTTAGGCTATTAGTAGAGTAATATTAATTTAATATTTCTTCTTACCATAAATAATTGAATTTTAACTACCGATTATATCAATAGAAAATTGGATTAAACAGTCTAAGATGCTTAAAAGAAATATTTTCCCAAAAAACAATATCAAGATATTTTTAAAAAATGCCCCAAGTCTGACAAATTTCAGATATGCTAGATCCAATAAATGACAATTTAGCAAATGGCTGTACACCATTCTTTTCCACATTCCATATTCTTGCACCCTTTTGGCTTTGCAGTAATACAGAGAGACGCAGACTAGTTACCAGCCTTGGTTGAACCTATGCCAGAAGCCTCACAGGCTATTCTATGAATAGTAAGATCTCCAATCAAAACTGCTGCCAGAATCTTGCCATCCAGGAGATATGTGCAATATACAACCAATGGTAGTACTGAGAGAAGAGAAAAACGCTATAGAAGTATTTCTTAGCTAATAAAGCCATTGTAGGGGCTCAGTACATTTTAAATCATTTATGTGCCACAATACAACTCAGGCACTGCCATGCTATTTCTGAATCACTTTTTTCAGCTTTGTTCCTGTTTTGCATGTACAGAAAAATCCACCTAAGTTTAATACACTTAATTATAATTACATTTTTTTAAGTTTAGCTTGAAAACTAAAACTCATGGCATTGAGGAGTGAGCACTTCCAAACAGCCTACATATTATTAATGCATTATGCCAAGGTTGGGCAAAACTGATAGTATCTCTTAGCTTATGAAATACCAGCTACTAGCCCAAAAGGATGACTCATGGTTAAGGTTAAACAAGATCATCAACAGGGAATGCACTAATCCTAGTTCTTACCAGCAAATGTAATGGTAATTCATTAAAAAGTAGCTTTCAACAATAACTGCATTATTTTTAAACTGCTTATACAGGTTGCTTATTCTGTGGCGAACATCTTTTTATAGAGACCTGGCTTTCTCCATCTAGTGCATGGAAAGGTAGTATCTGAGAGAATGTTATGCTGGTAAAATGTTTTGGCACCCTTCAGAATGCAATATTGCAACTCTTTAATGCAGTGTTTCTCAACCTTGACAATTTTAAAGCAAGTGGACTTCAACTCCCAGAATTCCACAGCCAGCATTGCTGGCTGTGGAATTCTGGGAGTTGA